>CATNEN010000001.1:13827500-14002500 GCA_950097015.1 Macrostomum hystrix
AGCATCCGATATGTATTGAAAATAGGAAAAGTTAAAAACTGTTCACCCGATATGTATCGAAAGAATATAATACTCAGGATTGATTGCTAAAGAACTAGATTTTTGCTATAAGATTTGTGTTGTTAAGTATCTGGTCTAATGAAAATCCAGGGATTTCAATATTGTAACATTTTTGCCTATTTTCTTTAAGGTCCTTTTTGTTGGATGATTTAAGGTGCTTGTGCACATGAATGCACAGCTCATTTCAAGTGACCCATTTGGCAGCCATTTACTCTTGACGGGTTTCTGCTAATTTGCCTTCCCATTTGCCTGCCTCGTTTTCCCTGGCATTGGCGTGTTCTCATCGTCTGTTACTGTTTCGCTACCTTCCTTGTGGGGCTTTCACAGTCCTTAGAAACATAGCGCCAGCATGTAAAGCTACTTTTACTGGCTTTTAACACAATATATGAATTCCCATTCTGATCTCACCAGCTCACTCTCTCCCATTCTGTCTGATCTCACCTGCTCACTCTCCCCCCATTCTGTCTGATCTCACCTGCTCACTCTCTCCCATTCTGTCTGATCTCACCTGCTCACTCTCTCCCATTCTGTCTGATCTCACCAGCTCACTCTCTCCCATTCTGTCTGATCTCACCTGCTCACTCTCTCCCATTCTGTCTGATCTCACCTGCTCACTCTCCCCCCATTCTGTCTGATCTCACCTGCTCACTCTCTCCCATTCTGTCTGATCTCACCAGCTCACTCTCTCCCATTCTGTCTGATCTCACCTGCTCACTCTCTCCCATTCTGTCTGATCTCACCTGCTCACTCTCCCCCCATTCTGTCTGATCTCACCTGCTCACTCTCTCCCATTCTGTCTGATCTCACCTGCTCACTCTCTCCCATTCTGTCTGATCTCACCTGCTCACTCTCTCCCATTCTGTCTGATCTCACCTGCTCACTCTCTCCCATTCTGTCTGATCTCACCTGCTCACTCTGTCCCATTCTGTCTGATCTCACCTGCTCACTCTCTCCCATTCTGTCTGATCTCACCTGCTCACTCTGTCCCATTCTGTCTGATCTCACCTGCTCACTCTCTCCCATTCTGTCTGATCTCACCTGCTCACTCTCTCCTATTCTGTCTGATCTCACCTGCTCACTCTGTCCCATTCTGTCTGATCTCACCTGCTCACTCTCTCCCATTCTGTCTGATCTCACCTGCTCACTCTGTCCCATTCTGTCTGATCTCACCTGCTCACTCTCTCCCATTCTGTCTGATCTCACCTGCTCACTCTCTCCCATTCTGTCTGATCTCACCTGCTCACTCTGTCCCATTCTGTCTGATCTCACCAGCTCACTCTCTCCCATTCTGTCTGATCTCACTGAAATCAGGTTTAGCTTCTGAAGTAAAAAATTCATCTTTTAAGGTTGTATTATACTATTTAAATAATAAATAAATAAAGAAATGAATGTACAAATATATTATTTGTAAAAGCGATTTCTGCGGTGTTGAGTGCGCAGTGATGCACTTCTCTGCATTCTATTTCAGTGTTCGGTCAGTTGTACAAAATGAACGCCGCATCTGTAAGGGCAGAAGTGTTCCGAAGAGCAATTTTCGGTCTGCAGAAACAAGCAGATGGCTGCTTGTGGTCCCATGTGCCTAGTTGGTAAGTAACTGACTTTTGTTTGCTTCAAAAAGACTTGGACAAAGCAGCCAAATTTTCTGTCACGTACGAAGCGTTTTTCTCTGATATGAAAAATTGACGACTTGAAAAAAATCTATTTCACCAGCTTTAAAGTGCCAGTTTTGCTAGTTAGAAATTGTTTAATATCCGCACTAACTGACAGACTGAGGCAGACACTGAAGTATCAGGGACTGATGCAGACACTGAAGTATCAGGGACTGAGGCAGACACTGAAGTATCAGGGACTGAGGCAGACACTGAAGTATCAGGGACTGAGGCAGACACTGAAGTATCAGGGACTGATGCAGACGCTGAAGTATCAGGGACTGAGGAAGACACTGAAGTATCAGGGACTGAGGCAGACACTGAAGTATCAGGGACTGAGACAGACACTGAAGTATCAGGGACTGAGGCAGACACTGAAGTATCAGGGACTGAGACAGACACCTTGCCCCAAAAAAATGTGGTACCTTCGCGAATTCGAACCAAGACCCTCCATGCATGTGTCGTTAAATTAAAGCAATGCGCCAATTAGCCCCTTCAGTCTGCAATGCGTAGTTTACTAATTTACTCCAATCACAGCTCTGAATTGGGTCGGCTGTGGCTTGGTGCCGGGTCATCAATGTACGGCGGTCTGCTGGTGGCTCAGGCAATGTCTGCAGCGCTGCTAGCAGATGAGCTGGGAGTGGATTCAAGAGGCTGGCGATTTCACTCAGTGCAAGCCTATTTTCTGCGAGCAGGTGAGAGACTATGTTTAAAGGAGGGCTTTGGGCAATGCTACATCATTTGGTGACACTAGACCCGCAGCCAGCGAGGAGGCAATTCTGCCCATGTACACAGCCAAACGCTCACACAGATGACAGGTGTGTACCTCTTTATATATTTGCCTTGGAGATTGGTTCTCAAGCGCGTAAATTGCACGACAAGTCCCCAAGCCTTCTCTCCGCGGCAGCGCCGCGTCTAAATGAATGTGACCTCGCCGCGAAATCGACCTCAGGGACCTTGGTGCGAGAGGCGAACGCCTACCTCCTACCTGTGCCTACCTCCACTAATTCACTGTTTCTGGTTAATTATTTTTATTTTAAAGAGCTCCTAGCTACTAACTAAGGATACCAGATAAACCTGACGTTGAAACAATTTAAAACTAAGGTTCTATGAAGTGAGTAACCCGGGATTTCACGTCTTACCGGAACGTGACTTTCAGCCATGGAAGCTCTTCACAATTCCTTGTCGGCGTGTGTTTTTTCATCAAGTAAAACAAACCCGGCTTGCATCGTAACACAACATTCATGTCTGCCTGAATAATTCTAGCCGCGTTCTTATCTCTCTGCGCTGAAAAATTGCTACGAAAATAGGACATGCCCAAAGTATACAGACGAAGTAGAGAGACCAGTTCGTGTTCTCTTCAAGTGCAATTGGTCCGTCTATGTTCCAATTAGAGATGAATTCATAAAGCAAGTGACAGGCGCTGTTCAGAATTTCAATAGCTTAACAGCCGAATACAAAATGCTATATTTAATGACACAGGAAAGCACAGACAAAAAAGAAAAACTAGTGCGATTCGTAGAAAAAATCATTACACTTAGATAAACAACGCGCGGCCCTAACGCCATAGTTAATTATTGTTTAATATCTGTAACTGAATGTAACTCTTCAATTCAGTTTAACTGTATTTTTTCCTGAGCAAAATTTGTTCGTCAGATCCCAGCTAAAGTTTCAGTTTTAAGCAAAAATATTACGTTTTTGTACTACGGCTCGTAAATAAATATTTGGCTATATTTTTCTGCACATTCTTCTTATTTTCTTATTTTATTTTTATCGCATATTTAACTTTATCTCGAGATTAATATAATTAATATAGTAATAGTAATATAGTATTAATATAATTAATTAAAAAACGATAAAAAATAATAATATAATCAATCGTAACAATGATAATAATAATAATAATAAAATTAATCATAATAACGATAAAAAATAATAAAATCAATCATAACAATGTTGATAATAATAATAATAATAATAATAATAACATTAATCATAATAACGATAAAAAAATTAATGATAATATAATCAATCATAACAATGATGATAATAATAAAAATAATAAAATTAATTGCAATATCAATAAGAATAATAATATTTGTATCTATAATTCGTGGCATTTTTGTGAAATTTTGCACGCAAATTAAAAATTCGTGCGTTGATCTGCTGAGCCAAAGTTATTTTACTAGGATTTTCATTTAAAATGCGAAAATTAAAACAAAATCGTCATTAGACGACAAGTAGGTCTTTTACTTTAGGAGAAGGGGCATTGAAATTTGTGGAAAATATGTACAGCGACAAAACATGCCTTCGAAATACAACCTTCTGCTTTATGTCAATGCCTCGGCGGGGACAATTTAGGTGTTTAACGCTCTCCAGGCTACGCGGGCTGCAGCGGTGACTGACATTTCTTAACCGCGCTTAAAGAGAACTTCGAGACGTTTCTTACCTTAACAAACTCTTGACTGGACAGACCTTGTTTCTGGCACTCGTTTTCTAGTAGAGAAAATTGTCTGCAACAGGAAATAATAGATTCTAATGCGCGAATGCCTGTACTAGCAGAAAACTTTTAGTTCTTACAGAAAAAAACAATACGAAATCTAGTCTACAACATGTAATTGCATGCATGTAGTAGAGAATGGCTATGAGAACATGTTTCTCCTCTAGCATTACATGATTTCGCGCGCGCTCAAAATGTCCATGGCACAAAGTTATGGGCAGTTTAGCAAACAGGTATGGCAAGCCGTGGTTATTGACATAATAATAATATTATTATTAATTTTAAGCGCAGCCTCGGAGAGTGGATTCGTGGCTTGTCATTGAATTCACGCCTTTCAGGGCCAACCTCCAAGGCACAGTGAGAGTGTACACTGCCTGACGATGAGAAAGTCAGGGCAGATGTACACACCTGTGTGAGTGTGTGCTCACGAATCAGCGGAATGTGCAGTATTGCCTCCTCGCTGGCTGCAGGTCTACTGTCACCAAAAGGTGTGTTATTGCCAGCAGCCCTCCAGCAAAAAGTAATGTTTTAAGCCATAGACTGTCAAGGCGTTCATTGATCGACCTCAAATGTCCCTTCGAAATTATACAGTCCAAAAAACTACCTACTCATACTTGTACATCACGCGAAAAACATATTCGACTGGTTGGTTAATGAAATATGAGCACATCACGTCTGAGATGGAGCAGTGAACTGACTGTGAGCTCACAGAGAAACACTGTTTGCAATCAGCTGTCGACTGTCTTCATCCATTTCATTCTCGTCGGTCCATTTGTTCAGCCCACTCACTAACGGACTGCGATCAAAGCAGGCAGCTCCGTTTAGTTCGAAACTGTCAGCCTCCTGCAGATCGTCCAACGGTATTTCTAGCAGGTCTTGTCGGACGCGCCTTCTCGACGCCAGTTTCAATGCTTGCGATGACGAGGCCAGTAGTCTAGCTGCCACGGTGGCGTCGTTAGTCACAGCGGCAGCAACGGTGCCGGCAGCTGTGACAGCGGCGTCCGTGGCACCACCGATAGCGCCGGAGCCGGCCCGGTTGAGCCTTCGCTGCAGGCCGAACATCATGTTGCGGTAGCTGCTGCGGACCTCTCGCATTCGAGTGTACAGAATAATAGGGCTGGCCACAGTGAAGCTCACTGACAAAGCGTACAGGTAGGGCTGGACGTACATGATAAAGGAGACTTCGTTCTGAAGTATTTCCGTTTTAGTGTGCAGCACAATCTGCAGCAGCATGAACAGTTCGCCAAGTAGACTCGGCAGCATGGTTAGCACAAAGGCCAGCAGCAGCAGAAAGATCGTCCAAGCGCCTCGACGTCGCCTCGCAGTTGCCCGACTCTGGCCGCATGTTGGACGCAGAATGCGTCGACAGATGAGAGCCAGGCAGGTGCTAATCACTAGCAAGCATACGGCTGTAACTACCGTCTGCGTGGCGTGTCCCATGTACCTGGTCAGGTGCAGCATAGTCACATTGTTGGAGCCCATCTTCAGTGGCGAATGCGGAGCCGGTGGCAGCGCCGGTATCAGCAACCGCGGCATAACGGTGGCCCGCACAATAAACGCAGAGGTTCGCGTGTGACGCATCTGGTACTGAAGGTCGTGCGTCAGTTTCCTTCCAGCATTTCCAATCAGGCCTTCCGTTTGGAATTGACGCTCGCTGCTCTGACACAGGGTGGGGGCTGTACTTGGCTTCGCATTGTCATCACCGGACATTGCCAGGTTGATCAGCACGGATAGGAAGCCTAGGCAGAGGCCGAGTATCCAGGTCCCTGCAATGCTGACCTTGGTGATCCTAGTTGAATAGATCTGATAGCGCATGCTGTGATTGACGGTGAGGTAGAGGTCCATGCTTAGACTGCACAGGCCCAGCATGATGAGAATGGTGCCGCTGTTCCGCGCGGCTTCAATCAGCATGTCCGTCCAGTTGAGGCAGAACTGGTTTAAGTCGGGTCGATGGATAGTGTTCACCAGCATGATGGTCGCACCGATGGCCGCCAGCAGGTTGGCAGCGGTGATGCTCACCAACAGTCGCGTCCGATTCGTCAGTTTCCGCTTGCCCCAGCTGCACAGCGTCACCATGGTAACAGCGTTGATGGCCAAGCCGAGCATTGTGGCCACGAGTTCAATGATTTTTTCGGTGCTGAATAGCAGCATTCTCTCACAGCAATTGGTTAGATTGACGGCTCAGGCGGAAGCTGGGCTGCCGTAGTCTGCAATCAAAAGGATAACTAGCTGTTCTCACGCTCTAGTTCTCAGCTTTATTAAATAAGTACTCGTACTTCTATCAAAGACTCGGTGCAGATCTAAATGTGCGGTGATCGATTTTATTCATCATTGGCAATAATAACTGGGCACTCCCGGATTTTACGCACCCTACATAGTCGCTAAACCCTCACGCCTTGTTCAACTTTTTCAAGTTGGTTTGGAGTTCGACAATTCAAACTAGTGAATTGCGTGGGTGTTCAGTCACGCAATTGTCCAACTTCCTTCCTTGTGTAGCCTCTGAAACTAGCGAACTGTATTTGAGACAGCTGCCTATTAGAAGCAGCAAGTTTCCATGAACATATTGGGTTTAATTAATTGAGTTAATTGTTTGGCTGAGATTTCTCCCATTTGTTTGGAGAGCTTCCGTTTCTCCTCTACCCAACACCGCTAATTCCTTACCGAAGCGGATTTGCCACTGAAAAAGTGCATCGGTACTTCGAATATATTTTACAATTCACATTTTTATTCTCCAGGTAAGTCAGGGAACCTATTTTCATAAAATGCTGGTTTCGATGTTAAGCGATGTTGCAAATTAACAGGCAAGCAAACAAGCATGTCTGGATGATTATGATGATTTGCCGATGAAAGCGAATCTAAGGACACAGAAAAGATTAGGAATTCAAGCATTAATGATTTATTTTTGTCTACCTGTACCTAGCTGTTAATCTGTAATCTACGTGTCTGTCAAGGTCATTAATTATCGCATGATAGGCTTGTCTGACGGGCATTATTAGATACGATATTTGGTATAGGGAGGCACAACTTGCTTTCCAACTATTAGCAACAGCTTGCTAGGAACCCGCATAAGCCTACAGCAGCGGTGAGAGAGCAGTTAGTCAAACAGCCAGCGAACTGAAAGGTTAGATCGTAGTCAGGAAGGAAGATGATAGTCAGGAAGGGAGATGGTAGTCAGGAAGGGAGATGGTAGTCAGGAAGGGAGATGGTAGTCAGGAAGGGAGATGGTAGTCAAGAAGGGAGATGGTAGTCAGGAAGGGAGATGGAAGTCAGGAAGGGAGATGGTAGTCAGGAAGGGAGATGGTAGTCAGGAAGGGAGATGGTAGTCAAGAAGGGAGATGGTAGTCAGGAAGGGAGATGGTAGTCAGGAAGGGAGATGATGGACAGAAAGGGAAATGATGGACAGGAAGGGAGATGGTAGTCAAGAAGGGAGATGGTAGTCAGGAAGGGAGATGGTAGTCAGGAAGGGAGATGGTAGTCAGGAAGGGAGATGGTAGTCAGGAAGGGAGATGGTAGTCAGGAAGGGAGATGGTAGTCAGGAAGGGAGATGATAGTCAGGAAGGGAGATGGTAGTCAGGAAGGGAGATGGTAGTCAGGAAGGGAGATGATGGACAGAAAGGGAAATGATGGACAGGAAGGGAGATGGTAGTCAAGAAGGGAGATGGTAGTCAGGAAGGGAGATGGTAGTCAGGAAGGGAGATGGTAGTCAGGAAGGGAGATGGTAGTCAGGAAGGGAGATGGTAGTCAGGAAGGGAGATGGTAGTCAGGAAGGGAGATGGTAGTCAGGAAGGGAGATGGTAGTCAGGAAGGGAGATGGTAGTCAGGAAGGGAGATGGAAGTCAGGAAGGGAGATGGTAGTCAGGAAGGGAGATGGTAGTCAGGAAGGGAGATGGTAGTCAGGAAGGGAGATGGTAGTCAGGAAAAGAGATGGTAGTCAGGAAGGGAGATGGTAGTCAGGAAGGGAGATGGTAGTCAGGAAGGGAGATGGTAGTCAGGAAGGGAGATGGTAGTCAGGAAGGGAGATGGTAGTCAGGAAGGGAGATGGTAGTCAGGAAGGGAGATGGAAGTCAGGAAGGGAGATGGTAGTCAGGAAGGGAGATGGTAGTCAGGAAGGGAGATGGTAGTCAGGAAGGGAGATGGTAGTCAGGAAAAGAGATGGTAGTCAGGAAGGGAGATGGTAGTCAGGAAGGGAGATGGTAGTCAGGAAGGGAGATGGTAGTCAGGAAGGGAGATGGTAGTCAGGAAGGGAGATGGTAGTCAGGAAAAGAGATGGTAGTCAGGAAGGGAGATGGTAGTCAGGAAGGGAGATGGTAGTCAGGAAGGGAGATGGTAGTCAGGAAGGGAGATGGTAGTCAGGAAGGGAGATGGTAGTCAGGAAGGGAGATGGTAGTCAGGAAGGGAGATGGTAGTCAGGAAGGGAGAAACTTACCTTATCATTAACAGATGAGCCAAGCGGGATCTTATTGCCGAAGTGAAGTAAATTAAATTTATCAGTCGGGCAGAAATTCAGTTGCCGGTGCAAACCAGTTTATTTAATAAGCTTGCTATTCCTGGCTGTAGCTGCTGCTCTAGCTTCATCTACTATAGACTCAATAGTTTCCATATGATGCAGCCAAGTGATTTCATTGGCTGCCGACTGACTGCCTAAACAGCAAATCGCTTGCTTCTTTCAGTCAGTCAGTCAGTCAGTCAGTCAGTCAGTCAGTCAGTCAGTCAGTCAGTCAGTCAGTCAGTCAGTCAGTCAGTCAGTCAGTCAGTCAGTCAGTCAGTCAGTCAGTCAGTCAGTCAGTCAGTCAGTCAGTCAGTCAGTCAGCCAGTCAGTCAGTCAGTCAGTCAGTCAGTCAGTCAGTCAGTCAGTCAGTCAGTCAGTCAGTCAGTCAGTCAGTCAGTCAGTCAGTCAGTCAGTCAGTCAGTCAGTCAGTCAGTCAGTCAGTCAGTCAGTCAGTCAGTCAGTCAGTCAGTCAGTCAGTCAGTCAGTCAGTCAGTCAGTCAGTCAGTCAGTCAGTCAGTCAGTCAGTCAGTCAGTCAGTCAGTCAGTCAGTCAGTCAGTCAGTCAGTCAGTCAGTCAGTCAGTCAGTCAGTCAGTCAGTCAGTCAGTCAGTCAGTCAGTCAGTCAGTCAGTCAGTCAGTCAGTCAGTCAGTCAGTCAGTCAGTCAGTCAGTCAGTCAGTCAGTCAGTCAGCCTAACAGTTCTGCTTAACAAAGGCTTTAAAATTCAAATTAAAAAAGCAAGTTAAGAGCTCCATTTAAAGGAACCGGTCCATTTGAAACAATTTCATTGATTAGTTAAATGAGCTTGTGTCTGTCGCTGGGATTCGGTAAAAATGCTTTATTCAATTCCGACAGTGTCAGGTTCAGTTCTGTCTCTGTGTTAGTGCAGTGTTCTTGTGCAGTCCGTTATCTATCAAGCAGATGTACTTTTAGCCTTTTATTGCCGCTACTTATTGCTAACAGTGGCTTAGATCAGAGTGAATGCAGATGCATGAAATCGCGAAATCAGAACACTGCAGCATCGCAGATTAGTTAGACTAAGCTGCTTAACTATTTAATAAGACTCTGGTTGGTTTAGTGATTGGTCAAGTATTTGAGTGCCGCTTGTGTCAGATAATCAGTGACTGACGCCTTGCTGTCCATGAATATAGCTGTCAGATTTGAAACAAAGATCAGTTGGGCAAACTAGCTCTGACGACAGGTAGAAATACACGGAGACCAGTTTGATTTGATGAGAAAACTGTGTACTCTACAAGGTGGAAAAAAATATAGGGAAGCATGATGATATTGGAGGCAGACGGTAGCTTTGCTGATGGGTAGGCTGGAGTATAGAAGGTGAATAAGAAAGTAGACACTATAGATTTAAAAGTAGACAATGTAGATAAAAGAAAAATGGTAGACATGGGAGTACATAAAGCAGACAGGAGGTTAGATAAAGTAGACAGAACAGTAGATAAAGTAGACAGGGGAGTAGATAAATTAGACAGGAAAGTAGATAAAGTAGACAGAACAGAAGATAAAGTAGACAGTACAGTAGATAAAGTAGACAGGAGAGTAGATAAAGTAGACAGGAGAGAAGATAAAGTAGACAGAACAGTAGATAAAGTAGACAGGAGAGTAGATAAAGTAGACAGTACAGTAGATAAAGTAGACAGGGGAGTAGATAAATTAGACAGGAAAGTAGATAAAGTAGACAGGAAAGTAGATAAAGTAGACAGAACAGAAGATAAAGTAGACAGTACAGTAGATAAAGTAGACAGGAGAGTAGATAAAGTAGACAGGAGAGAAGATAAAGTAGACAGAACAGTAGATAAAGTAGACAGGAGAGTAGATAAAGTAGACAGGAGAGTAGATAAAGTAGACAGGGGAGTAGATAAATTAGACAGGAGAATAGATAAAGTAGACAGGAAAGTAGATAAAGTAGACAGAACAGAAGATAAAGTAGACAGTACAGTAGATAAAGTAGACAGGAGAGTAGATAAAGTAGACAGTACAGTAGATAAAGTAGACAGAACAGTAGATAAAGTAGACAGGAGAGTAGATAAAGTAGACAGGAGAGTAGATAAAGTAGACAGGGGAGTAGATAAATTAGACAGGAGAATAGATAAAGTAGACAGGAAAGTAGATAAAGTAGACAGAACAGAAGATAAAGTAGACAGTACAGTAGATAAAGTAGACAGGAGAGTAGATAAAGTAGACAGGAGAGAAGATAAAGTAGACAGAACAGTAGATAAAGTAGACAGAACAGTAGATAAAGTAGACAGAACAGTAGATAAAGTAGACAGGAGAGTAGATAAAGTAGACAGGAAAGTAGATAAAGTAGACAGGAGATTAGATAAAGTAGACAGGAAAGTAGATGAAGTAGACAGGAGATTAGATAAAGTAGACAGGAAAGTAGATAAAGTAGACAGGAGAGTAGATAAAGTAGACAGGAGAGAAGATAAAGTAGACAGGAGAGTAGATAAAGTAGACAGGAGAGTAGATAAAGTAGACAGGAGAGTAGATAAAGTAGACAGGAAAGTAGATAAAGTAGACAGGAGATTAGAAAAGATAGACAAGGAAGTAGAAAGCCCTGATACAAGAGTAGACAAGGTTGACAGGAGAGTGGATCAGGTAGAAAAAATACGATATTGCATAATTACAAAATAGGATAATGGTGGGAGTAGACGGTAAAAACACAATCCAAGAAAATTCTCCTCTTAAAAGACACAAAGTGAGAGAACTGCAATTCTTCCTGCGCCATGATTATCACGCGCGCATCGCTAAGTTAAATATTTATACAGTTTGAAATACAAATATTTATGCACTTAGAACCTGGTTGTTGTCTCGTCTAGTCTCCGTGAAATATTTCATTATTGGTTTATTGGTTCGTGAAATTAACCGCAGCGAGTTTTAAATTGCTATTTATATTTAGAACACGAGTATCATATAGATTTACGCAAAGACTGAGATGTCTGAGAAGTGCAAAGAATTCCAACAGTGACCTGTACTGTGTTCTGCAGTCTGTCTTTTTCATCCTCCATTGCCGGGCAGACCCGAAGTGCTCTCGCACTTATAAATGCTTTGCTCGGGTCTGGTTGCAATATTATTATTCCCCGATCCAGATGGAGTTTTTGTTATCTTGCAGCAGCAGCATTTGGGACTTCGTCTAAAACATTTTTCATTTGCCCAATTTCAGGCTCCCACTCTGAGCCAGTAAAATTCGCGGTCGAATCGCTACCGAGCGGTTATTCTGGTCAGAGCTATCTGCTGAGAAGGGTTACTGCTTCTCAGAACAGCACGAGCTCACCCATACTGCTGTGCCAGATGGCCCTAGGTCGCCAGCCAATCAGCGCGGCCGGAGAAATCGATACTCCCTATGAGTCATCAGGCCAGCCAATCAGCGCGGCCGGAGAAATCGATACTCCTTATGAGTCATCAGGCCAGCCAATCAGCGCGGCCGGAGAAATCGATACTCCCCACGCGTCTTTAATCCAGCCAATCAGAGCCATTCCTGCGCCTGAAGATCTTCCAACCCAGGAAGCGTTTCTCGTCGCTCAACTGTCCAATCAGCTTGATCCGGCTCAGCGCCGGTACATCAGTGGCCGCCTAATCGAAGCCCGCAACTCGCCTATCGAACTCAGACCGTGCAGACCCACCGAGTTTTTCCGACTCAAAGCAGCTCAGGAACCGGCGGTGCAATTTTGGATTCGATTGAAACCGGAATTCAAACCGGCCTTTTCATCCACAGAGATTCCGAACTGTTCGCAGCCACTTGTTGCACAAATTCTCACAGCATTCCTCAGCGACAAGGGCCTACTTCGAGGCGGCGAGGTGACTCAACCGAATGAGCAGTTTTCTAAGAAAGCCTCTCTGGATCATCGACTCGTTTTCGAAGGAGCCGCTGATCCGTTCGCTTGGAAACTGTATCAGGCGCGATGCCTGAGGTCTGGTGAGTAACATTCTCATGCCAATTAGCTTTCAGTTGGGAGTGTATCTTCCTATTCTGTTCTACTTGAAGTTTATCTGGCCCTGAGCCTCGACTTTTCAACAAATTAAAACTGGCTTATCGCTTTTATTACCTTTATACGAGGGGTACTTCGCTATCTTACTTCATTAGATTTTTGCTAACCTTTTCTGCAAATATTATCCATATTTTCCTCTTTCGAATAAGCCTTCCCTCCTTATCCAATCTACCTTCTCTCCTTATCCAATCTACCTTCCCTCCTTATCCAATCTACCTTCTCTCCTTATCCAATCTACCTTCTCTCCTTATCCAATCTACCTTCTCTCCTTATCCAATCTACCTTCTCTCCTTATCCAATCTACCTTCTCTCCTTATCCAATCTACCTTCTCTCCTTATCCAATCTACCTTCTCTCCTTATCCAATCTACCTTCTCTCCTTATCCAATCTACCTTCTCTCCTTATCCAATCTCCCTTCTCTACTTGTACAATCTACCTTCCCTCCTCATCCAATCTACCTTCTCTCCTTATCCAATCTACCTTCTCTCCTTATCCAATCTACCTTCCCTCCTTATCCAATCTACCTTCTCTCCTTATCCAATCTCCCTTCTCTACTTGTACAATCTACCTTCTCTCCTTATCCAATCTACCTTCTCTCCTTATCCAATCTACCTTCTCTCCTTATCCAATCTACCTTCTCTCCTTATCCAATCTAACTTCTCTCCTTATCCAATCTACCTTCTCTCCTTATCCAATCTACCTTCTCTCCTTATCCAATCTACCTTCTCTCCTTATCCAATCTACCTTCTCTCCTTATCCAATCTACCTTCTCTCCTTATCCAATCTACCTTCTCTCCTTATCCAATCTACCTTCTCTACTTGTACAATCTCCCTTCTCTACTTATACAATCTACCTTCCCTCCTTATCCAATCTATCTTCTCTACTTGTACAATCTACCTTCCCTCCTTATCCAATCTACCTTCTCTACTTGTACAATCTACCTTCCCTCCTCATCCAATCTACCTTCTCTCCTTATCCAATCTACCTTCTCTCCTTATCCAATCTACCTTCCCTCCTTATCCAATCTACCTTCTCTCCTTATCCAATCTACCTTCCCTCCTTATCCAATCTACCTTCTCTCCTTATCCAATCTACCTTCTCTCCTTATCCAATCTACCTTCTCTCCTTATCCAATCTACCTTCTCTCCTTATCCAATCTACCTTCTCTCCTTATCCAATCTACCTTCTCTCCTTATCCAATCTACCTTCTCTACTTGTACAATCTCCCTTCTCTACTTATACAATCTACCTTCCCTCCTTATCCAATCTATCTTCTCTACTTGTACAATCTACCTTCCCTCCTTATCCAATCTACCTTCTCTACTTGTACAATCTACCTTCCCTCCTCATCCAATCTACCTTCTCTACTTGTACAATCTACCTTCCCTCCTTATCCAATCTACCTTCTCTACTTATACAATCTACCTTCCCTCCTTATCCAATCTACCTTCTCTACTTGTACAATCTCCCTTCTCTACTTATACAATCTACCTTCCCTCCTTATCCAATCTATCTTCTCTACTTGTACAATCTACCTTCCCTCCTTATCCAAACTACCTTCTTTACTTGTACAATCTACCTTCCCTCCTTATCCAATCTACCTTCTCTACTTATCCAATCTACCTTCCCTCCTTATCCAATCTACCTTCTCTCCTTATCCAATCTACCTTCTCTCTTTATCCAATCTACCTTCTCTCCTTATCCAATCTACCTTCTCTCCTTATCCAATCTACCTTCTCTACTTGTACAATCTCCCTTCTCTACTTATACAATCTACCTTCCCTCCTTATCCAATCTATCTTCTCTACTTGTACAATCTACCTTCCCTCCTTATCCAAACTACCTTCTTTACTTGTACAATCTACCTTCCCTCCTTATCCAATCTACCTTCTCTACTTGTACAATCTACCTTCCCTCCTCATCCAATCTACCTTCTCTACTTGTACAATCTACCTTCCCTCCTTATCCAATCTACCTTCTCTACTTATACAATCTACCTTCCCTCCTTATCCAATCTACCTTCTCTACTTGTACAATCTACCTTCCCTCAATAGGAGACCAAATAAGGTCTTATTTTTGTTCTGCGCGATAGAATGCACTTTTGTGTGTTGACTTCCTGACATTGCACATGCAGACTGAGTTTATTGTCACTGTGTGCGCTTTTCAGAGTAAACGTTTTTTGCTCTGTTGACATTTTCTATTCTATTTCTGATTTGCTTCGTTTATTTAGACTTTGGCTTTCTTTAGCTTCTTTAATAAAGTTTTTTAAAGGGAATAAAGTGAATATAATAAAGTTATACTCACTCCCTATTCACTCCCTACTCTCACTCCCTACTCACTCCCTACTCATTCCCTACTCACTCCCTTCCTCTCCCTACTCACTCCCTTCCTCTCCCTACTCACTCCCTTCCTCTCCCTACTCACTCCCTACTCACTCACTACTCACTCCCTACTCATTCCCTACTCACTCCCTTCCTCTCCCTACTCACTCCCTTCCTCTCCCTACTCACTCCCTTCCTCTCCCTACTCACTCCCTACTCACTCACTACTCACTCCCTTCCTCTCCCTACTCACTCCCTACTCACTTCCTACTCACTTCCTACTTACTCCCAACTCTCACTCCCTACTCACTCCCTACTCTCACTCCCTACTCACTCCCTACTCACTTCCTACTTTCTCCCAACTCTCACTCCCTACTCACTCCCTACTCTCACTCCCTAATCACTTCCTACTCACTCCCTACTCACTCCCTACTCACTCCCTACTCTCACTCCCTAATCACTCCCTAATCACTCCCTACTCACTCCCTACTCACTTCCTACTTACTCCTAACTCTCACTCCCTACTCACTCCCTACTCACTCCCTACTCACTTCCTACTCACTCCCTACCCTCACTCCCTACTCACTCCCTACTCACTCCCTTCCTCTCCCTACTCACTCCCTACTCACTCCCTACTCACTCCCTACTCACTCCCTACTCACTCCCTACTAACTCCATACTCACTCCCTACTTACTCCCAACTCTCACTCCCTACTCACTCCCTACTCACTCCCTACTCACTTCCTACTCACTCCCTACTCTCACTCCCTACTCACTCCCTACTCACTCCCTTCCTCTCCCTACTCACTCCCTACTCACTCCCTACTCACTTCCTACTCACTCCCTACTCTCACTCCCTACTCACTTCCTGCACTCTCCATAGTCATACCAACTCTCACACCTACTCACACCCTTCTCAAAACCAACTCTGTCCCTACTCAATCATCACTCGCATCCCTCGCATTGAATGATTATTATTATTCAGCAATAAACTGGAAGCTTCAAAGCCTTCTTAGAAATGGACAATAATTTTACAGTTTAAATCAGGTAATCAATATAATCAGATTTTGTTTATTGAAAATTCGCATCAGATGACAGGCACAGACTCAACTATGGCTTGCTGAGCACAACCCGAGGCCAACCGATTCTACTAGCCACTCAGCAGAGCGTGACTGCCGTACGGAATTCGCCTACTGATAGTAGCAAGATCTAGTTTTTTACCCATTTATACTGTTTTAAAAAAAACAATTTACTAAATACAAATCCTAACTGCCAAAAATTCTTTTGACGTAGTAAAAATATTAGATAGTTTTTGAGACATTCATTTTCTTTTTATATAAAACAATTTATTGTGCTTTTCTATTGAAAATCCATGAGATAATCCACGTGATAATCCATGCAATATTCCACGACATAATCCATGACATAATCCATGACATAATCCATGAGATAATCCATGAGATAACCCACGCGATAATCCACGCGATAATCCATGAGATAATCAATATAATAATCCACGCGATAATCAATGAGATAATCCATGAGATAATCCATGTGATAATCCAAGTGATAATCCATGTGATAATCCATGTGGTCATCCATGTGATAATCCATGAGATAATCCATGTGATAATCTATGTGATAATCCATGAAATAATCCATGAGATAATCCATGTGATAATCTATGTGATAATCCATGAAATAATCCATGAGATAATCAATGAAATAATCTATGTGATAATCAATGAGATAATCCATGAAATAATCTACGTGATAATCCATGAGATAATCCATGAAATAATCCATGAGATAATCCATGAAATAATCTATGTGATAATCAATGAGATAATCCATGAGATAATCCATGTGATAATCCTTGTGATAATCCATGTGATAATCCATGTTGTCATCCATGTGATAATCCATGAGATAATCCATATGATAATCTATGTGATAATCCATGAGATAATCCCTGAGATAATCCATGAGATTTCAAATTCATTAACTAGTAAATAGTTTAACAGTTGAGCTTGTAGTTATCGTGACCCCAGCGTCATACATATACTGCTCTAATTATAAAAATTTCATCAACCGGCTCTATCAGTGGAGTCAATATGTTTAGCTTGAGTAAATATTTAACATTGTTGGTTGGCTTGAGCACACAAAAGCACAGGTTGTTGAGCTACTGTGCCATGAGAATCTCAGTCAGTTTTTCTTAGCGATTAAATCAATTCCGTCTTGGATTGTGTTTGCTTGAATACACCGACGAGAGGTTACTGCTGCAAACGGACAATCGCTGAGTCTATAAAGAACCATTGTGCTCATCACAGCCTCTGTTTTTTTAAAGACATTTTCAACTCAAAGCAGCCGGCACAGACTCAAGCCATGCTCAAACTCAACACGGTGGAGCGTAACTGGAGAACACTGCTGGAAGCTCTTGACAGCATTGGCGAACACCTGCGGGACAACTTCGGGCACTACGACAAAGTGTTTCGGAGGTGCGATCGATACTTCATGCAGAAGCACGGCAGGAAGGCTGACACACTGCAGGATGTCATTGTCATTCTCAACTGCAGGTGATCAGTACATTGACTATGACCATTGCTGATGGAACAGAGTGGATTGCTAGTCTACGCCATTGCTGATGTAACAGAATGGATTGCTAGTCTATTCCATTGCTGATGTAACAGAATGGATTGCTAGTCTATGCCATTGCTGATGTAACAGAGTGGATTGCTAGTCTATGCCATTGCTGATGTAACAGAATGGATTGCTAGTCTACGCCATTGCTGATGTAACAGAATGGATTGCTAGTCTATTCCATTGCTGATGTAACAGAATGGATTGCTAGTCTATTCCATTGCTGATGTAACAGAATGGATTGCTAGTCTATTCCATTGCTGATGTAACAGAATGGATTGCTAGTCTATTCCATTGCTGATGTAACAGAATGGATTGCTAGTCTATTCCATTGCTGATGTAACAGAATGGATTGCTAGTCTATTCCATTGCTGATGTAACAGAGTGGATTGCTAGTCTATTCCATTGCTGATAGAACAGAATGGATTGCTAGTCTATTCCATTGCTGATGTAACAGAGTGGATTGCTAGTCTATTCCATTGCTGATGTAACAGAGTGGATTGCTAGTCTATTCCATTGCTGATGTAACAGAATGGATTGCTAGTCTATTCCATTGCTGATGTAACAGAGTGGATTGCTAGTCTATTCCATTGCTGATGTAACAGAGTGGATTGCTAGTCTATTCCATTGCTGATGTAACAGAATGGATTGCTAGTCTACTCCATTGCTGATGTAACAGAGTGGATTGCTAGTCTATTCCATTGCTGATGTAACAGAGTGGATTGCTAGTCTATTCCATTGCTGATGGAACAGAATGGATTGCTAGTCTATCCCGCAACTGCACCCGCCACTCGCAGGACCCAGTCCCGAGCTCAGGTGTTCCTCAACGACTCAGACTTTGACAGCCTGATCACTCTGCTGAACCAGTTCTACCGACTTCGAGACGTGCATAACGCTATCACCTCGGAGATCCTGAAGCCGTTGTACCGCTATTACTACCTGTACTTCAGCCAGGACAAGCAACACGAGCGTCAGCTTGAGTCCGTGATTAACGCTGCCAACACGGCGAAGATCTTCATCAACTCGGTGCAGGAGGAAAGCGATCAGAGGCGGGCCGCGCCGAAGCCCTTCGGCAAGGAGGAGGTGAAGCCGCATCGCAAGGTCTGGCACGTGCTCAGTTTCCTGGAAAACTCGCTGCTCGGCCTCAGGCCGATTTTGGAGCAGCTGGAGGACTGGCAGATGGAGCACCGGTTTCAACTCAACGGCCAGGAGATCGACTTCCTCCAGCCGCTGCTGTCGTATCGTTATAGCCGGGCGGAGCCGAAGCCGCGGGATCAGGAGGACGAAGACGGCACGTTGAGAGGTCGACGGCTGGGCCGGCTGAAGCAGCCGAAGCAGCTGCCGCGCCAGGAGGAGCCGAGACGATGGGAGGATCAGCTCAGAGTTCACGGGGAGCCAATCAAGGTCTGCTCACTAACCCCCACTCACCCTCATTCACCCTCATTCAACCACATTCACCCTGATTCGCCTAAATTCACCCCATTCACCCACATTCACCCTGATTCACCCTCACTCACCCTCATTCACCCTCATTCACCCTCATTCACCCTCATTCACCCTCATTCACCCTCATTCACCCTCATTCACCCTCATTCACCCTCATTCACCCTCATTCACCCTCATTCACCCTCATTCACCCTCATTCACCCTCGCTAACCCTCATTCACCCTCATTCACCCTCATTCACCCTCGCTAACCCTCATTCACCCTCATTCACCCTCATTCACCCTCATTCACCCTCATTCACCCTCATTCACCCTCATTCACCCTCATTCACCCTCGCTAACCCTCATTCACCCTCATTCACCCTCATTCACCCTCATTCACCCCAAGGCCGCGCCCACATTTCCCAAGCGCTTCGGTGGGATGGTGAACAACTACCTGTCGGCTCGCGAAGATCACTACCTTCAGCAGCGCGTTGACAGCTACTGGGAGCAGCAGGCTGCATTGGAAGATTGGCGCAGGAGGCCAGTGATTCAACAGCACCTGCAGCAGCAACATCAGCGTCAGCAGCCATTGTTGGCCATCACAGCACCACCTGGCAGCACTAGACTCCAAGACTCCAGCACCGGTGGCTTCCTGGACCAGATTTTGGTTGTCGGCCCGATGCAGCAGCCACACACGGCCAGCTATCACAGCAATGGGGATGTTCAGGTGAGGCTTCACACAATAACGGCTACTGATTGCAATGTCACTGACTAATTACTTTTCGTGTTCTTTGCTACTACTTGCTAGTTTGCTGAGTAGTAGTCAGTAGCGTATGCGGCTAACCTTGCTGGAAAGGAGAGATGCAGGGAGAAGGAAAGGAGAGATACGGGGAGAAGGAAAGCAAAGATGCAGGGAGAAGGAAAGGAGAGATGCGGGGAGAAGGAAAGGAGAGATGCGGGGAGAAGGAAAGGAGAGATGCAGGGAGAAGGAAAGCAAAAATGTAGGGAGGACGAAAGGAGAGATGCAGGGAGAAGGAAAGGAGAGTTGCAGGGAGAAGGAAAGGAGAGATCAACTCTGCCATCAAACTAGCCCCTAAAAAATCACCAGAATGCTCGGCATGGCCCGTCAGTGTTCATCACGGAGGAAGAGGACGCGGCCGGAAGTCACGGAGGGTCGCCTCGCTTCGGCGCCGTTGACGCAGGCAAGACTGCAGCCGCGACCTCCAAGCTGCCGCCGCTGGGCCAGCCGCTGCCGCGGTTGTCGGCGGAGGCGCCGGTTCGCGCGGTCCGCGGCTTCGATCCGGACACCTACCTGGAGGAACTGCGCGGCACCGAGGCCAAGCTGCAGGTGGTGGCTGCCGCACTGAGGCAGCAGGAGGCCGAGTCTGCCGACCTTCTGGCCAAGATGGAGGGCGCTGGCAGGGGCGGCGGAGGTGAGATTTCCCATTCTATACACTCCCCTGTTCCCATCCCTTCTTCTCCCCTGTTCCCATCCCTTCTTCTCCCCTGTTCCCATCCCTTCCTCTCGCCTGTTCCCATCTCTTCCTCTCCACTGCTCCCACCCCTTCCTCTCCCCTGCTCTCATCCCTTCCTCTCCCCTGTTTCCATCCCATCCTCTCCCCTGCTCCTATCCCTTCCTCTCCCCTGCTCCCATCCCTTCTTCTCCCCTGCTCCCATCCCTTCTTCTCCCCTGCTCCCATCCCTTCTTCTCCCCTGCTCCCATCCCTTCTTCTCCCCTGCTCCCATCCCTTCTTCTCCCCTGCTCCCATCCCTTCTTCTCCCCTGTTCCCATCCCATCCTCTCCCCTGTTCCCATCCCATCCTCTCCCCTGTTCCCATCCCTTCTTCTCCCCTGTTCCCATCCCTTCCTCTCCCCAGAGCAGGAGTTTATCAGTGTCTCTCTCCCGTCTGATCAGGCAACGCGCCGTCTCTCGATGGCTCCTCCTCGCAGCAGAGCTTCGACTGGCTCCGAGTGCTTCGCCAGGAGAAGGAGGCCAGCATTCACAGTCTGCGTCAGCGGATGGACCTGCTGCAATTTCAGAAGAAGCTCATATTGAGCCGCTTGCAGGCGCCGCTGTTCACTTACTAGTGCATCGAGTCCTGAGATATCGAGCTCAAAGGTTACTCACTGACACCTATCCGTAGGAAAAATGTAAATATGAGTTTTGAGTTTTCGCATGTCCTACCTTCTCTACTAATAGCCGCAGTAGGTGGAAATGCTTGTTCAATTAAAGTAAATATACTAAATACGCGAATCCTTATTGGTTCACAAATAAAGAAATTCACGCATTAATCAATCTAAAATAGTCAACAATGTTAGCCGACATGATTGAATTGTGAAATTCTGTGAGCAGGAAAACTATGCCTATTCTTGTGGTTCTTGCCACCAGACACTGACGAGAATCGTTGAATATCTCGACAATGCCAATGTTTTGTGATTCTGGAAGTTGTTTCATCGGATGGAGCGGAGAAATTTAGCCCGTGTTCTAGATTTTTATGGCGACTGGTTGGATATTGGTTGAATATTTTAGGAGATGCAGAAAATATAAAAATCTGGGTATTGGAACCCCGTTGTCTTTGTACTTTTAACTTCTCATAAAGTACATTTTGCAGCAGCCCACCAAGCTTTTGTAGCAGCTGATGAACAAAGATTAGGGAAAGTGTCCCTTGAGGGCAGCAGTTGCTGCTCAAACTCATTTCTCAGATCAAGCCGTACCATTTAAAGTATTGAGTTGTGCTCATGTCTAAGAAATTGGTTGGCAATAGTTGGCAATCCATGCAGGCAGGCAGCTGGCCTATTGAGTACGCTTTACTTTCCTCGCGTCTCTCGCTTGCGCATATCGGGCGGCATGCAGCACACATCGCCCTACTCTGAATTTGGATTGGGTCCAAAGAACTGAAGGCAAGCAGTAGGAAAGCGGCATTTCCTAAGAAAGCGGCAGTCACGGTAATCAATTTTGCATTCTCCGCAATTTTCGTCAGCCCCAGCCTCACAGCTGAAATGAAAATGTAATGACTTGTGAGGAAGTCTTGTGTGTTTCGCTTTTGCAACCGATAATGTGCACGGCTTTTTAACAGGAAAGGCTGAACAATTTAAACGCTTTCACCAAAAGAATTGCGTTTGTTGGCCGAATCATGTCAAAGACACAAGACACTTTGATTTGGCATTTGATGGGGTGATCCGAGGGTGTCCTCCTGGTGGGGAGTAGAGGGCAAGCCCCATTATACGCTTGTCCAAATCGATTCGGTCCGAATAATATTTGTTACCGTTGGCGCTGACTGCAGGCCGAAGCACAACAAGCACGGAAACCACAAAGATATCGCTAGGACCCATGCAGCCAGTAGCTTCATTGCTGATACACCTGTTGCAGCTTCGGTGTCCGGGTCTCCTCTTCCTGTGCCCCCTTGAAGACGGGAACCGTTCAGCCAGTCTTCCAGCTTTTAAGGAATTTATTCTAAGTTTAGAACATGAACAGCGAAGCAAAAATGCTGCGATAAAGTTTAGACAGCTCGTGAGTTCTCGAAAACAACTTCTGCACCCCAGATCGATTTTTTGTTGAGTTTTTACCGCAACCAGAGCTGTTTTAATTTAAATTTCGTCAGACTGTGCTCAAAGTCTGGGGGATGGCTGAGGGATGCTGGTGGACAACTCGACCTGGCCTTGCTGGCCTACCCTGCATTTCAGCCAGCTCTGCGTGAATACTAACAAAGCTGTACGTCACAATCTGCGTAGGGATATCCCAGCACGCAGGGTTAAATGTGACTTTTACGCTCATTAATTGCTATTAGGGAATTCCGTGTCATGCGATCTAGTGGTGACCCTATGACCATTGCGATGACGCGTCTATGTACCGCTCACGCATACGTCGCTCGGCGTAGAGCCGACGAAACGAAACGTGTTAACACCCGTGTCTAGTCTGAATACACTGCCTGAATAGGAAACGATCGTCTATATGAATAAAAGGCAAAATCCTCAGACTTCTCCGGCGATAGCAAGTCCCAGGAGACTCCCGGGTCTTACGGGACTTACATATTTGGACTTCGATTACCACAGCGTCTTGAGCACCGAGCACTGAACAATATCCGACAGCTGTCGCATAAGAACAAAGGCAAAGTCTAAGCAGACACGCTATATTCGGTCACACAAATTTTAAGACTCAAGGCCGAATCAAAAGACCCGATGGCAGTAAAATTACAGTTAAAATTGATTTATTAGGCACTAAATATAATCAGCTCTGGTGATCAGGACCATTGGTGGAAAAAAACAGAGAAGAGATAAACTCATACAAGGAGGGTTGCTTTCGCAGTCATGGCGGATGATGTTACATGATGCATGTTAATGCTACGGGTTACGGATTCATCAAATAGCCATGACACAGCCGAACTGAGCCACCAAATTAAATAGTAATATACCAAAGGACTGCACTGACCCACACTGCACTGACCCACACTGCACTGACCCACACTGCACTGACCCACACTGCACTGACCCACACTGCACTGACCCACACTGCACTGACCCACACTGCACTGACCCACACTGCACTGACCCACACTGGACTGACCCACACTGCACTGACCCACACTGTACTGACCCACACTGCACTGACCCACACTGGACTGACCCACACTGCACTGACCCACACTGCACTGACCCACACTGGACTGACCCACACTGCACTGACCCACACTGGACTGACCCACACTGGACTGACCCACACTGCACTGAACCACACTGCACTGACCCACACTGCACTGACCCACACTGCACTGACCCACAATGTCCAGTACTATTGGTAACGTTCGAAAACCCCCGCTAACTTTCGATAAATTTCTTCTACATCATTAATTTCGATAACCTTAGCGTATTTTCGTTATCTTCGAATAAATTAAAACACCATCCGATACAAGAGCAAATAAGGGTAAGGGTGAAAGGGTAAAAGAGCAAAAATATGCCAAATTATAAAGAAGAAGAATCAAAGAGAAGCTATAAAAAATGAATAAAAAGGGGATTCTATAACATACACAAACGAGCGGTTTGCATGCTGTGATATTCAGCTTCACAAATGGCAGACACTTCCGCAGCTTCTTTCTGTCTCTATGGCAACGTGTAAATGTTTCTTTCAGGGCACCGCCAGCGACTTCGCAAACCGCTGCAGCTTTGCGTGGACCCAGCCGTCTCTCTGCAGGGCTACCGTCTCCATGGCAACAAGTCTACCGAACTCAGCTCTGACTGGATGCAGCCGCGCTCTCACCCACAGCTTCCGCTCCTCATCCTCCGAGCTCGAGTGACCGACGATGCAGCTGCGAGTGGAAATTCGCCACCGCTTCTCCCTGACCCAGCGGATCTTCTCCTCATCCTGGGACTCCATGGCGACGCGTCTCTCTTCCCTGACGGTCTCCATCTGTCGCAGGCTGAACTCCATGTGCTCAACTTGGTCGCTGTAGTGAGCCAGAGTGAGCAGCTCCTCCAAGTCCGGGTCCTCTTGCAGCTCTGAGCGCCACGCATCGAAGTCGATTGCTGTGCGATTGCGGAGCAGCTCAGCTTGGAGACTCCAGCTCAGGCAGCGGAAGTTCACGTACAGGTGCTCGGAGCGAGGCTGTGACAGTCTGGGCTGTGACAGTCTGGCTGTGAGCAGAGTCTGCGTGAACTCGGGAAGGAATGGGAATCGAGAAGGAGTGTCTGCTGGGAGGCAGTACCTCCACGCCCAGTCCGAGTCTGAAGGCAGCCAATAATCTCCGATATCACCAGGCCTCATTCCACTCTGAACTCTGTGACTCTGGAGCTCCATCGCGAGTCTCTCAGCCTCCTCGGAGTCTCTGAACTTCAAATGCGCCATGGCGGTCATGCACAGGGCGGCGCACTTGCACCACCGCAGCTGATGCAGGAGACTGAGCTGCCTCATCAGGGTGTCTCTGTCTGCAGACTCTGACTGCAGCTCGCAAACACAATGGTGCACTACACTGTACACGTCTGCTGACATCTCATAACTATGACCACATTTTTTCCTAATCTGAGTGACAGCAGGCGGTGCTGTCAGTGGCAGCAGAGTGAACGGGTGAAAGTAGAAGTTCTCTGACTGCAGAGGTCTCACAAGCTGAGAGGTGAGACAATCATCACAAGATGAGAGGTCTCTCATCTGCTCAGCCACTCCGCCGATGTCGCTTCTCAGCTCTCTCAGTCGGTCTCGAACCATCGCCTTCGTTTTGTCGAAGTCGCCGCCGATTCCTGCGTTCTTGAAGTAGAGCGGAGCTCCGGGCATGAAGAAGTGCGGCATGCACTCATTGGGTGAGCTGCTTGAGTCGATGAAGCTCAGCATCATGTCGAGAGACTCCTTGAGCAGTGAGATCAGACTCTGAGGCTGCCAAGCTTCAGCATTTGGGTCTGTGCCATGCTCCTTCAGCATGAAGAAGAGCAGAGTCTTTGCATGGTAGGTCTTGAGTCCAGGAGTGTCCAGAGTGAGTGGCAAATGTTTCTTGAAGATGAACTTGATGATTGAGAACAGCTGTCCCTGGACTGTGCTCAGCTGTCTCATGGCCTCTTTCTCTTGGAAGCTGAAGCTCACTCTGAGCTCATTGGTCTCATTCGGTCTGGTCGCCCTCACGAGGTGAACAGAAGTGTTGCTGTGTCTAATCAGCTTCTTGACTCTGTCCCAACAGAAGCCACTGCAGCACCGGATCGCATGGCACGTGTCCTGAGCAGGCCGCACACCGCATGCCTTGGTTGAGACGGCAGGTTGGCTGCCTGCAGTAGGTGATAACTCGTGTTATTTTTAAAAGCTTGTGTCAGTTTGTAAATTATTAAATAACTTTCAAGCTGGTTAAATCTGGTTAAGCTAAAAGCCTTGAAACACAAAGCCTCTATTAATTGTTGATAATTAATTGTCGCAAAGTTGCGAGAGAAAAACAATGAGTTTTGAACAACAACTTTTTAAGAAATGCAGTATGCTTGCCTTTAGTTGTTGTAGTTCCCACTAAGTAGTTAGCTGTGAGCACTTTTGACCCCAGCGAGACCCAGAGAAATAAGAAGATAACAATATCCGATTACCGATCCGATTTCCGATAACTACCCGATGTCACTCACCCGACCCCATTGGCACCTGTGCGTGACCCTCCGTGACACGCAGCTTCAGGGCACCTCTGCATTCTTCATTTCTCCCATCGCAGCCGCCCTCCAAATGCAGCAGTTGGCCTTGAACAAGCACAGTCCAGTCAATGTCTGAGTCAGCCGCTGTCCTGCCGTTCACTTGCACCAGACTGTTGGCCCAGCCCTCTGCGAAGCTGCCTGTCATCTGCATCTGCGAGTTCTGAGTGAGGACTCGAGCGACTTCTTGCAGCCAGACAGCCATTCTCTGCTGACACTTGGCTCTCTCCTGAGTGAATCCCGCCTCGCTGAGCAGTCGGTGCAGTTCCTCACTGAGCTGCCTGTCCGTCTCTGGGTCGTCTCTGGGCCTGGAATGATGGGAATTAAGTCGGCTGATGGGTTGTACAGCTGCACAGACTGGCATCTCAAGCTGATCAGCTGAGAGTCCAGCTGCTGCTGCATTCAGACTGGCATCTCATGCTGATCAGCATAGGGGAGTTTCCAATCAGAATCAGAAACTCACTCAGCGAGACCCGAGTCGGTGCGGAGTCCAGCTGCCTTTTTCTTTTTTCTGCTGCTGGAAAAGGGCGCAGGTTTAGATTAGTTTTACCCGATACGGTCTGCACGAGTACAGCAAGGGCAAAAAACGGGTTAAAATATTTTAGAACATAAAAACGGACTTACTTCGAAGTTCTGTTCTCCAGCAGCCGCAGCACCTGCTGATGTCCCAGCTGCTCCGCCACCTGCGCGCATGTCTGGCCCCGACTGTCCCGATGACTCGCATCCGCTCCTCCGTCTATCAGAGTCTTGGCTGCTCGCACGTGACCCGCCTCACAAGCTCGCGACAGAGCTGTCCGACCCTGACTGTCTTCAGCTCGCACTGACGCACCGAGAACCACCAGCCCCTCGATGAGCTCGTGATGACCTGAATCAGCTGCCAGCATGAGAGCAGTGGCTCCTGTGCTGTCGGGCACATCGACATCGAATTCTCTGCTGAATCGCTCGTCATGGAGGAGTGTGAGAGCCAGTGCGACATGGCCATGGGAGATGGAGACACAGAGCAGCTGTGTGATCTGAGCTGGCTGCATTCGAGACAGAGTCTGGCTGAGAACATCGTTCCTGCCCTCAATGGCCATCGAGGCGGTGAAGCTGAGGACTTGGCTGGACTGGAAGAGCCACTCGGGCTGAAGACCAAGGAAGAGGACGACATCTTCACACTGCTGAGAGCAAGCGGCGACTGCGCAGACACTTCTAATATTTTCTCTTACTCTTTGGTCAGAAACTTTCTGTTCCAAAAATTTGACCACTTCCAAATGACCATGAAATGCAGCAGATTCCGCAGCTTCCTTGCAGCACTGATCTCTCAGTGTTGGGTCAGTGATTTTCGAGACCAAATATTGGACCACTTTCAACTGACAATTGGTTGCAGAAGATTTCGCAACCTCCTTGCAGCACTGATCTCTCAGTGTTGGGTCAGCGAATGTCGGCACCAAAAATTTGACCACTTCCAACTGGCCATTGCTCGCAGCAGATTTCGCAGCCACCTCGCAGCACTGATCTCTTAGTGTTTGGTCAGCGATTTTCAGGACCAAATATTTGACCACTTCCAACTGACGATTAAATGCAGCAGATTCCGCAGCTTCCTTGCAGCACTGATCTAAAAGTGTTTTGTCAGCGATTATCGGCACCAAAAATTTGACCACTTCCAACTGACCCTTGATTGCAGCAGATTTCACAACCTCCTTGCAGCACTGATCTCTCAATGTTTGGTTAGCAATATTCAGCACCAAAAATTTGACCACTTCCCACTGACCCCTGATTGCAGCAGATTCCGCAACCTCCTTGCAGCACTGATCTCTCAGTGTTTGGTCAGCGATTGTCAGCACCAAAAATTTGACCACTTCCAACTGACCCTTGATTGCTGCAGATTTCGCAACCTTCTTGCAGCACTGATCTCTCAGTGTTTTGTCAGCGATTGTCGGCACCAAAAATTTGACCACTTCCAACTGACCATTGATTTCTGCAGATTCCGCAGCCTCCTTGCAGCACTGATCTCTCAGTGTTTTGTCAGCAATTGTCGGCACCAAATATTGGATCACTTCCCACTGACGCTCTCTTGCTGCAGATTTCACAACCTCCTTGCAGCACCGATCTCTCAGTGTTTTGTCAGCAATTGTCGGCACCAAAAATTTGACCACTTCCAACTGACCCTTGATTGCAGCAGATTTCACAACCTCCTTGCAGCACTGATCTCTCAATGTTTGGTTAGCAATATTCAGCACCAAAAATTTGACCACTTCCCACTGACCCCTGATTGCAGCAGATTCCGCAGCCTCCTTGCAGCACTGATCTCTCAGTGTTTTGTCAGCAATTGTCGGCACCAAATATTGGATCACTTCCCACTGACGCTCTCTTGCTGCAGATTTCACAACCTCCTTGCAGCACCGATCTCTCAGTGTTTTGTCAGCAATTGTCGGCACCAAAAATTTGACCACTTCCAAATGACCGTTGATTGCAGCAGATTTCGCAACCTCGTTGCAGCACCGATCTCTCAATGTTTTGTCAGCAATTGTCAGCACCAAAAATTTGACCACTTCCAAATGACCGTTGATTGCAGCAGATTTCGCAACCTCCTTGCAGCACTGATCTCTCAGTGTTTGGGCAGCGATTTTTAGCACCAAAAATTTGACCACTTCCAACTGACCATTGATTGCTGCAGATTCTGCAACCTCCTTGCAGCACCGATCTCTCAGTGTTTTGTCAGCAATTGTCGGCACCAAAAATTTGACCACTTCCAAATGACCCTTGATTGCTGCAGATTCTGCAACCTCCTTGCAGCACTGAACTTTTAGTGTTTGATAGGCAATTGTCGGCACCAAAAATTTGACCACTTCCCACTGACACTCTCTTGCAGCCGATTCCGCAGCTTCCTTGCAGCACTGATCTCTCAGTGTTTTGTCAGCGATTTTCGGCACCAAAAATTTGACCACTTCCCACTGACGCTCTCTTGCTGCAGATTCCGCAACCTCCTTGCAGCACTGATCTCTCAGTGTTTGGTCAGCGATTGTCGGCACCAAAAATTTGACCACTTCCAAATGACCCTTGATTGCAGCAGATTCTGCAACCTCCTTGCAGCACTGATCTCTCAGTGTTTGGTCAGCAATTGTCGGCACCAAAAATTTGACCACTTCCAAATGACCCTTGATTGCTGCAGATTCTGCAACCTCCTTGCAGCACTGATCTCTCAGTGTTTGGTCAGCGATTGTCAGCACCAAAAATTCGACCACTTCCAAATGACCCTTGATTGCAGCAGATTTCGCAACAACCTTGCAGCACTGATCTTTTAGTTTTTTGTCAGCAATTGTTAGCACCAAAAAATTGACGACTTCCAACTGACCATAAAATGCAGCAGATTCCGCAACCTCCTTGCAGCACTGATATTTTACTGTTTGGTGAGCAATTTTCAGCACCAAATATTGCACCACTTCTAACTTACCATTGATTGCAGCTGATTTCGAAGCGTCCTTGAAGCACTGACGTCTCAGTTTTTGGTCAGCGATTTTCGGCAACAAATATTTGACCACTTCCAAATGACCCTTGATTGCTGCAGATTCTGCAACCTCCTTGCAGCACTGATCTCTCAGTGTTTGGTCAGCGATTGTCGGCACCAAAAATTTGACCACTTCCAACTGACCATTGATTGCTGCAGATTCTGCAACCTCCTTGCAGCACTGATCTCTCAGTGTTTGGTCAGCGATTGTCGGCACCAAAAATTTGACCACTTCCAACTGACCATTGATTGCTGCAGATTCTGCAACCTCCTTGCAGCACCGATCTCTCAGTGTTTGGTCAGCGATTGTCGGCACCAAAAATTTGACCACTTCCAAATGACCCTTGATTGCAGCAGATTTCGCAACCTCCTTGCCGCACTGATCTCTCAGTGTTTGGTCAGCGATTGTCGGCACCAAAAATTTGACCACTTCCAACTGACCCTTGATTGCTGCAGATTCTGCAACCTCCTTGCAGCACCGATCTCTCAGTGTTTGGTCAGCGATTGTCGGCACCAAAAATTTGACCACTTCCAACTGACCATTGATTGCTGCAGATTCTGCAACCTCCTTGCAGCACCGATCTCTCAGTGTTTGGTCAGCGATTGTCGGCACCAAAAATTTGACCACTTCCAAATGACCCTTGATTGCAGCAGATTCTGCAACCTCCTTGCAGCACTGATCTCTCAGTGTTTGGTCAGAAATTGTCGGCACCAAAAATTTGACCACTTCCCACGAACGCTCTCTTGCAGCAGATTCCGCAACCTCTTTGCAGCACTGATCTCTCAGTGTTTGGTCAGAAATTGTCGGCACCAAAAATTTGACCACTTCCAACATACCATTGATTGCAGCAGATTCCGCAACCTCCTTGCAGCACTGATCTCTCAGTGTTTGGTCAGCGATTGTCGGCACCAAAAATTTGACCATTTCCCACGAACGCTCTCTTGCAGCAGATTCCGCAACCTCTTTGCAGCACTGATCTCTCAGTGTTTGGTCAGCGATTGTCGGCACCAAAAATTTGACCACTTCCAACATACCATTGATTGCAGCAGATTCCGCAACCTCCTTGCAGCACTGATCTCTCAGTGTTTGGTCAGAAATTGTCGGCACCAAAAATTTGACCACTTCCAACATACCATTGATTGCAGCAGATTCTGCAACCTCCTTGCAGCACCGATCTCTCAGTGTTTGGTCAGCGATTGTCGGCACCAAAAATTTGACCACTTCCAAATGACCCTTGATTGCAGCAGATTTCGCAACCTCCTTGCAGCACTGATCTCTCAGTGTTTGGTCAGCGATTGTCGGCACCAAAAATTTGACCACTTCCAAATGACCCTTGATTGCAGCAGATTTCGCAACCTCCTTGCAGCACTGATCTCTCAGTGTTTGGTCAGCGATTGTCGGCACCAAAAATTTGACCACTTCCCACTGACGCTCTCTTGCTGCAGATTCCGCAACCTCCTTGCAGCACTGATCTCTCAGTGTTTGGTCAGCGATTGTCGGCACCAAAAATTTGACCACTTCCAAATGACCCTTGATTGCAGCAGATTTCGCAACCTCCTTGCAGCACTGATCTCTCAGTGTTTGGTCAGCAATTGTCGGCACCAAAAATTTGACCACTTCCAAATGACCCTTGATTGCAGCAGATTCCGCAACCTCCTTGCAGCACTGATCTCTCAGTGTTTGGTCAGCAATTGTCGGCACCAAAAATGTGACCACTTCCAACTGACCATTGATTGCAGCAGATTCCGCAACCTCCTTGCAGCACTGATCTCTCAGTGTTTTGTCAGCAATTGTTGGCACCAAAAATTTGACCACTTCCAACTTACCATTTATTGCAGCAGATTTCGCAGCCTTCTTGCAGCACTTATCTCTTCTTTTTTGGTCAGCAATTGTCGGCAAAAAATATTTTACCACTTCCAACTGACCCATTCTTGCAGCAGATTTCGCAGCCTCCTTGCAGCACTGAACTCTCAGTTTTTCGTCAGCGATTGTCGGCAGCAAAAATTTGACCACTTCCAACTGACCCCTGATTGCAGCAGATTCCGCAAACTCCTTGCAGCACTGATCTCTCAGTGTTTGGTCAGTAATTGTCGGCAGCAAAAATTTGACCACTTCCAACTTACCATTGATTGCAGCAGATTTCGCAGCCTTCTTGCAGCACCGATCTCTTTTTTTTTGGTCAGCAATTGTCGGCAACAAATATTTTACCACTTCCAACTGACCCATTCTTGCAGCAGATTTCGCAGTCTCCTTGCAGCACTGAACTCTCAGTTTTTCGTCAGCGATTGTCGGCACCAAAAATTTGACCACTTCCAACCGACCCTTGATTGCTGCAGATTCCGCAGCCTCCTTGCAGCACTGATCTCTCAGTGTTTGGTCAGCAACTGTCTGCACCAGAAGTTTCACAATTTCCCAGTGACGGTGATTCGCAGCAAGACGCCAATGCACTTTACACAGTCGATCCCTTTTTGAGCTGCTTTTGATTGATTTTAAGTGATTTCGAACTTCGGTTTCCAGCCCCTCTTCTACAGCTCGCCTAAAGCTGATTTTCTGTCCCATTTGTCAGTCGCTTGGAGATTTTAGTAACCTTCTTGACTTTCTTGATCTCTGAAAGTTGGATCGAAAATTTAATTGAAAAACTTTGGAGGGCTCAAGCTGTCCAGGAGGGCTTGAAGCAGTTGCATTTTTTTCTCTGAGTAGTTGCAGCTCAACTGTGAATTTCAGTCAGTTGAGGAAGGCGGCAATTTTGTCCTGGAGTCTGCTGTGTTGAGTTGCCCTTAGCAACCATGCGCCCTGACTCTGACGTGTACTCTTTAACTGAGTACTTGAGAGGAGATGAGCTGAGAAGAAGTGAGGAGATACTGACATCCTGCCCCAGCTAACTGCATAGCAAATAAGAGAGCTCGCATCCTCAGCAGTCACAGGGCATTGTTATGGCCTGGTCGGGCAGCTTCTCTCTCTCCACCTCCCTCCCTCCAGGCTGGAGTCGCCCATCGGGGTCGGGGAAGGGGGCGGCAGCCGGAGTGCCTCTCACCCCAGGCCCGCACAGAGCAGACCAAACCAGGGGAGGACTTTGATGCCTGAAGGGTAGGGACGAGAGTACACACCCCCCACACAACGCCTCACACCCGGTCCAACGCACAAACACAAACAAGCAGGCAAGCAGAAGGCAGGGGCTAAGGTAAGGGAGGAACGAACCAGCGACCATTTGAAAGTGAGGCAGCGACACTAGCGACACTCACGCCCTCCATCCCATCTCTCTGCCTCATTGGGCAAATGCTCAAGTTATTAAATTATCAGTTCTTCAGGCAAATTAAACAGCTAAAACATTCACTCTTTCTTACTCCTATCTATCAAACCATCTTTTTATCAGCCAGTTTTATGATCAGCTGGAGTCTCTGGGTCTCTACAAGGGCATGCTGAGAGTAGGGCTGCGTTGATGAGGCCTGGTGTTGAGCTGAATCTCAAAGCTTTCTGTCTGCTGTTCTGAGATTCACTAAAAGTGAGCAGATAAATGGATGCTGCTCTTACTCTGACTCATTTCAGTGTAAAAATGTCAGGAATTCGCGAGCTCGGTTATTACAAGGTGAGCGATGAAAGTTGCAGTCATTTTCTCACACCTATTTAGTGCACTGAAATCAGTGCACAGCCCATGTTTTCTAGGTGAAGTACAGACGATGCAAGAAGATCCTGAATGAGGTATGGTCGATGTTCGCACCTGCAACCCAGTGTTTCGGATTTAATCTGTCATTTCTGATAACCACCTGACCAATAAATGCATCATTCCAGACCTGCCCAATATGCCTTGAAGACTTTGCTATTAAAGAGCCAGTCACTGTGTCCCTCTGTCATCACGCCTTTCATGACAAGTTAGTGCTTCTATTTCATGTTTGTACTTTCAGTTTTGCTCAGTGATAGATATAAGCTTTGAGGATTATTAAACTATACTATATAAAGCTTATAAGAAAGTGGTTCTTGGAGTTAAGACTCTTAAATCTTAGTCAGACCGCAAAGCCGGTGTGGGCAGCTCTGGTCACAAAGGGCTTTGGTAGGGCCGTCTCACACCGTCTAATCGCACAGCCATTGTCTATGGTCTGTCTCCTCAGCAGACGCCCATGAGATTATGACTTGTTTTCCTAGCTTATTTCTGAGTGTCTCTGCGAGGCAAATGAATGATGACAAAGGACAAAATCGTAGTGGACAAAGTCAGGTCGACCTCTATGTCATACTGGGCGGTCCAGGGCCACTGCCGATACCGGGAAAAACTGCCGCGAATTGCGAAGCGACGGTTGGCGGTCCAGAGGTCCAATGGCGTCCGGTCCGTAGGGTGGGCCGAGCAGACGAAAAGGTGCTGCACATTCTCTGGCGCCCGAAGGCACCGAGGACAGGTGTCGGGCACGGTGGGTTCAAGACGGCGCTGATAGGAGGCCAGGTGTCAGGCACGGTGAGGTCAAGACGGCGCTGATAGGAGGCCAGGTGTCAGGCACGGTGGGGTCAAGACGGTGCTGATAGGAGGCCAGGTGTCAGGCACGGTGGGGTCAAGACGGTGCTGATAGGAGGCCAGGTGTCAGGCACGGTGGGGTCAAGACGGTGCTGATAGGAGGCCAGGTGTCAGGCACGGTGATGTCAAGACGGTGCTGATAGGAGGCCAGGTGTCAGGCACGGTGGGGTCAAGACGGTGCTGATAGGAGGCCAGGTGTCAGGCACGGTGGGGTCAAGACGGTGCTGATAGGAGGCCAGGTGTCAGGCACGGTGGGGTCAAGACGGTGCTGATAGGAGGCCAGGTGTCAGGCACGGTGGGGTCAAGACGGTGCTGATAGGAGGCCAGGTGTCCCGAGCGAAGCTATCAGAGGGTGACACGCATGCCCCGCTGGAGGCGGGATTCGGTCGGATGAATCGGCGGTGGCGGCTGGTCGATGACCGCGGCGTTGAAGCTAGTTGTGAACGCCGGCGGAGTGGACAGCGAGGACAAGAGGACGGACGGGCTCAGGGAGAGGAGACTGAGGCAGGGGCTGGTGAACTCTTAATGACCTATGATGTCATAATAGGCTTTGGTGGTACAGCCAGTGTGCCAGCTCTGGTCACAATGGACTTTCCCGCGACTGTCTCACGGCATTCAGTCAAGAGTGTCAATCGCGCATTTCAGCTGCCTCGAGCCCTGGCTGCGAGAGCACAACAAGTGCCCATTGTGCAAGTCGGACATTGGCAGCGCGAACGAGCGAACGCCCCTGACTTCGATGTCGTCTGCATGACACGTCATGAACCAATCAACCGATCAATCAATCAATCAAAAGACACTGCTCAACATTTCTCAGTCTCGGACATCAACGCAAACTTTGTCAGTTGCTTTGAAAGACACCCGGCAAAGACAGATTTTTTGCTCAGTGATTGAGCACTGCATTTTTGTGCACACACACGGTGCCATTTCAAACTTGCTAGATAAATTTACCATGAAGTATATTTTGATTCTTGTTTTTAAACAATTTCTGACCACGTGACCACATTCACATCGTTTATTGGCTAATAGCTGCCTGAAAATTTACTCTAAAATTTGAGCAAGCCATTTCACAGTTATTGAGTATTTCAGCTTTTTCTTCACGATATTTCACGACTGATGCTTGCATCATGAGTTTGAGTCTCATGAGTTTGAGTCTCATGAGTTTGAGTCTCATGAGTTTGAGTCTCATGAGTTTGAGTCTCATGAGTTTGAGTCTCATGAGTTTGAGTCTCATGAGTTTGAGTCTCATGAGTTTGAGTCTCATGAGTTTGAGTCTCATGAGTTTGAGTCTCATGAGTTTGAGTCTCATGAGTTTGAGTCTCATGAGTTTGAGTCTCATGAGTTTGAGTCTCATGAGTTTGAGTCTCATGAGTTTGAGTCTCATGAGTTTGAGTCTCATGAGTTTGAGTCAAGATCAGTTTAATAAACCAGTGATTCAGGATGGCCATGGTTAGTGTGTCTTTAAACATTTTCCTCGCACCTTTTTACTGTTTTTTACTTCTGGAGTTGTTTTGAAACTCTTAAAATACTTTAAAGTTCCAAAAACTGACTTGAGAAACATGCTAGCCTGCTCGAAAGTTAACCAAAAGCAAGTATGAATTTTGGTCACAGCTCACTGACCCACACTGCACTGACCCACACTGCACTGACCCACACTGCACTGACCCACACTGCACTGACCCGCACTGCACTGACCCACACTGCACTGACCCACACTGCACTGACCCACACTGCACTGACCCACACTGCACTGACCCACACTGCACTGACCCACACTGCACTGACCCACACTGCACTGACCCACACTGCACTGACCCACACTGCACTGACCCACACTGCACTGACCCACACTGCACTAACCCACACTGTACTGACCCACACTGCACTAACCCACACTGCACTGACCCACACTGCACTGACCCACACTGCACTGACACACACTGCACTGACCCACACTGCACTGACCCACACTGCACTGACCCACACTGCACTGACCCACACTGCACTGACCCACACTGCACTGACCCACACTGCACTGACCCACACTGCACTGACCCACACTGCACTGACCCACACTGCACTGACCCACACTGCACTGACCCACACTGCACAGACCCACACTGCACTGACCCACACTGCACTGACCCACACTGCACAGACCCACACTGCACTGACCCACACTGCACTGACACACACTGTACTGACCCACACTGCACTGACCCACACTGCACAGACCCACACTGCACTGACCCACACTGCACTGACACACACTGTACTGACCCACACTGCACTGACCCACACTGCACTGACCCACACTGCACAGACCCACACTGCACTGACCCACACTGCACTGACACACACTGTACTGACCCACACTGCACTGACCCACACTGCACTGACCCCTGTAGGTGATGTATGACCAGTGTTTATTGTTCGCATTTAGTTATCATGATCAGGATTTTTCGCTCAAAACCAAATAACACAGCAGATTCAAATATTGAACAAGATAAAATATTTAATGATTTACAGGTGAGGAACTCCTAACAGAAGAAATCAGCCATTTACAATGCTGCAATCGTCAATGACGGACACAAAAAGAACTCAGAGAGCAGAGCTGATGTTCTCACAGTTTCAGAGCATCAGCCAACTTTATCGTCAAGTTTTTAGCCAAGCCAGTGCTCAGATTGACATTTACATAAGACAGCATGCGAAATGACTCTGCAACGACTGGGGAGAGCTCGACTTTGAAGCGAAACTCAGAGCAAATCGAGTCAAGGACGCCGCCGTTGCTGATAGTTTAATTAGCCTTTGACCGAGAGGGGCATACTTCACTTTCTTACCAACTTCAGCCGACGTCCGTTAGCTTTATATAATTCAGTTAACTTTCACTAGCTTCTTCCGTTAACTTTACGAAACCTTCTGTTAAATTCGCTAACTTAACCGTTAAATTCCGTTAACTTTCGCTAGCTTCCGTTAACTTTATTTAATTCCGTTAACTTTCGCTATCTTCGTAGCTTCATCAAACTTCTGTTAACTCCAGCTTACTTTCGTATGCTTCCGCTAAATTTCTTCGAATTCCCTCAGCTTTCTAGCCTTGCAGCAGCTGTTTTGGCTGTGGTTGCTGTTCCCTCAGCTGGAAAACAGCAAAACTGAGGAACTTGCTTCTAAAAGCTTTCTCAAGATATCATACGCTCGTAAAAGTAAAAAAGCTGGGATGAAAAGCAGAAAAATCTTACTTTAAATTTACGAAATTAAAAGTCGGTCGAATCAAAGTCCACCAACGTCAGACACCACAACCTGCTGCATTATCCAGCGATGAGCTGAAAGAAACGCCCTGCCACCTTCAGCTTCATGACAGGCGGTGACTTCGGCAGCTGTCTTCACTAGCTGTCATGCGGCTTCCTGCCCGTCTGCTCGACCTGCAGTCGGACAGGGCAGACTCACTCTCCGTTTCCATAGAAACTGAATGTGATTGATTTGATTTTCTCAGTCGCTTCAGCTTCTCCCTGACCCAGCGGATCTTCTCCTCATCCTGCGTCTCCATGGCGACGCGTCTCTCGTCCCTGACGGTCTCCATCTGTCGCAGGCTGAAATCCACGTGCTCAACTTGGTCGCTGTAGTGAGCCAGAGTGAGCAGCTCCTCCAAGTCCGGGTCCTCTTGCAGCTCTGAGAGCCACGCATCGAAGTCGATTGCTGTGCGATTGCGGAGCAGCTCAGCTTGGAGACTCCAGCTCAGGCAGCGGAAGTTCACGTACAGGTGCTCAGAGCGAGGCTGTGACAGTCTGGCTGTGAGCAGAGTCTGCGTGAACTCGGGAAGGAATGGGAATCGAGGCGGAGTGTCTGCGGGGAGGCAGAACTTCCACGCCCAGTCCGACTGGATGGAATTCAGGTTTTTTACCTCATCTGGACTCAAGCCACGATTGACTTGCCAGTATTGCAAATCCTGAGTGATGTTTTTAGCTTCCTTGGAGTTTCCGAGTTTCAAATTTACCATAATCACCGAACACAGGGTGGCGCACCTGCACCATCGCAATGAAAGCAGGATGCTGAGCTCCCTCATCAGAGTGTCTCCATCGCATTCTTTGAATTGCAGCTTGCTCATGCAATTGTGCATAATACTGTACACGTCAACGAACTTGAAATGTCGATCATAATAATTTGTCATTTCTCTAATCTGAGTGACAGCAGGTGGCGCTGTCAGTGGCAGCAGAGTGAACGGGTGAAAGTAGAAGTTCTCTGACTGCAGTGGTCTCACAAGTCTCCTCATCTGCTCAACCACTCCGCCGATGTCGCTTCTCAGCTCTCTCAGTCGGTCTCGAACCATCGCCTTCGTTTTGTCGAAGTCGCCGCCGATTCCTGCGTTCTTGAAGTAGAGCGGAGCGTCGGGCATGAAGAAGTGCGGCATGCACTCATCGGGTGAGCTGCTTGAGTCGATGAAGCTCAGCATCATGTCGAGAGACTCCTTCAGCAGTGAGATCAGATTCTGAGGCTGCCAAGCTTCAGCATTCGGGTCTGTGCCATGCTTCTCCAGCATGAAGAAGAGCAGAGTCTTTGCATGGTAGGTCTTGAGTCCAGGTGTGTCCAGAGTGAGTGGCAAGTGTCTCTTGAAGATGAACTTGATGACTGAGAACAGCTCTGAGCTCATTGGTCTCATTCGGTCTGGTCGCCCTCACGAGGTGAACAGAAGTCAGCTCTGAATTAGTTTTTATCAACTGTTCAACCTGAGGCTCACAGAATGGGCTGCAGCACCGGATCGCATGGCACGTGTCCTGAGCAGGCCGCACACCGCATGCCTTGGCTGAGACGGCAGGTTGGCTGCCTGCAGCATTGATGAACGGAACTTCATAAACGTTCAACTAACAGATACACGGTGTTGTGCATCGGACTGATTACTCACCTGACCCTACAAAGACCTGAGCATGACCCTGTGCTACCTGTAGCCTTGTTGCTAATTCACATCCAAGTTTGCGCTTGCAGCCGCCCTCTAGATGCGAACTTTGCACTTTAGCCAGCACAGTCCAGTCAATGTCTGAGTCAGCCGCTGTCCTGCCGTTCACTTGCACCAGACTGTTGGCCCAGCCCTCTGCGTAGCTGCCTGTCATCTGCCTGCCATCCTGGGCGAGGACTTGAGCGACTCCTTCCAGCCAGTCAGCCATTCTCTGCTGACACTCCGCTCTCTCCCGAGTGAATCCCGCCTTGTTGAACAGTCGGTGCAGTTCCTCACTGAGCTGCCTGTCCCGCTGAGTGTGGTCAATAAATCTGGAAAGGAAGCTAAGAATCATTGGAAAGCCATTTAGCTGCTCATCCCTTCGTTCTAGAAACGATTCTGTTCTGGGAATCCAACGAGAAACTGGTCCATTGGTGTTTCTCATCGTGACAAACGCTGCATTAAAAAAAGAAAAAATATTTCTTACTCGTCGAGTTCCGAATTGCCACAGTTCCCTGTCTTGGCTCCCTTCTTGGCGCTGGAATTCAAATATACGCAACAATTGCACTCGTCAAATGTAAATAGGTAATTATTCATTATTAATACAATATAAGCATCTCCAAATTCTATAGGATGTTTTTCATAATTCAAGGGCCACTACTCCATTTAGCTTCTAATTTAATAGTCCCGGTCATACGCTGTGGACCTTCATGTCTATAGTTTTTTTAACCATTTTTCTCACCTTCGGGTCTCCAGCAGCCGCAGCACCTGCTGATGTCCCAGCTGCTCCGCCACCTGCGCGCACGTCTGGCTTCGACTGTCCCGATGACTCGCATCCGCTCCTCTGTCCATCAGGGTCTTGGCTGCTCGCACGTGACCCGCCTCACAAGCTCGCGACAGAGCTGTCCGACCCTGACTGTCTTCAGCTCGCACTGACGCACCGAGATCCACCAGCCTCTCAATGAGCTCGTGATGACCTGCATCAGCTGCCACCATGAGAGCAGTGGCTCCTGTGCCGTCTGGCAGATCGACATGTTCTTTGCTGAAGCGCTTGTCATGGAGGAGTGTGAGAGCCAGTGCGACATGGCCATGGGAGATGGAGACACCGAGCAGCTGTGTGATCTGAGCTGGCTGCATTCGAGACAGAGTCTGGCTGAGAACAGAATTTCTGCCCTCAATGGCCATCGAGGCGGTGAAGCTGATGATGTTTCCTGATTGAAGCAGCCATTCAGGCTCGATGTGAAGGAAGGCAGCCACACCTTCCTGGAGTCGAGAGCAGGCCGCAACAGCGCATTGGCGACGGAAGTGGATTAGCAAGTCAGCATTCGACACAGACTCAATTAGGAACTTGAGCACCTCCAACTGACCGGTCCTGGCAGCGGACTCAGCAGCCTTTCCACAACACTCATCTCTTTCAACCGTGAGGAACTCTACAAAGAATTTGACTAGCTCAAGATGACCTGATCTCGCAGCTGATCTAACAAGCTTTTTACATTGCTGATCTCTGACAGTTGGATCTGAAACTCTCAGCACAAGACATCGCGCCACTTCCAACTGACCAGACTTGACCGCTGTCTCAGCAGCCAACAGGCAGCACTGATCCTTTTCCCTATCGCCATGAATTGTCTGGAGAAGAAATTTAGCCACATCCAGATGACCATGGCAGGCTGCAACTCGCGCACTCGCCTTGCAAATAGAATTTCTCATCTCGATGCTGTCAGCTTTGCGAACATGGAGACGAACTTTCCTCATGTTGCCTGTTCTCGCAGCTTCAGTGATGCTCATTTTCTGGCCCATGCTTGATTGCTTTGAATTTGACGAGTTGATAAAAAGTCGAAGGGAGCAAATTGTTGGGAACTTACGAATGACAGTAAGTCTGTACAGGTTTGCTTTCCGCTACAGATTTGCACGTCGATACTTTGTTGGATGGCATGTGCGCCGTTTATCTACGATCTGCACTCGATAAGAGGTCCTTATAACCTCCTGGCTTTAACATCCTTATCACAGGATCTGTGATAATAAGCAACTGGGAATGATAAAGCGGGGCAGGAGTGCATATCAGGTATTGACTTTTAGTAGGGCCGCCGTGTGTAATCAGGCCAGTAGTGGATAAGCACGTAGGCAAATATTTGCGGTTCCACCAAGCTGGAATCTGTAAGAACTATATATAGTTCTTCCGTATGGCAGTGTATCCGTATAGTTTTTTCACCTTATAAGTAGCTTTTCTGTCAAAAATGTTGCATGCAATGGAATGGCACAGTCAATGACACAGTATGATACACAATAGGTTGACACACAAACGGTGGTGGGTGATGGATTGATGGTGGTGGGTGATGAATTCGATGGTGGTGGGGTGATGGATTGATGGTGGTGGGTGATGAATTCGATGGTGGTGGGGTGATGGATTCGGTGGTGGTGGGGTGATGGATTCGGTGGTGGTGGGGTGATGGATTCGATGGTGGTGGGTGATGGATTCGATGGTGGTGGGTGATGGATTCGGTGGTGGTGGGTGATGGATTCGGTGGTGGTGGGGTGATGGATTCGGTGGTGGTGGGGTGATGGATTCGGTGGTGGTGGGGTGATGGATTCGGTGGTGGTGGGGTGATGGATTCGGTGGTGGTGGGGTGATGGATTCGGTGGTGGTGGGGTGATGGATTCGGTCGTGGTGGGGTGATGGATTCGGTGGTGGTGGGGTGATGGATTCGGTGGTGGTGGGGTGATGGATTCGGTGGTGGTGGGGTGATGGATTCGGTGGTGGTGGGGTGATGGATTCGGTCGTGGTGGGGTGATGGATTCGGTCGTGGTGGGGTGAAGGATTCGATGGTGGTGGGGTGATGGATTCGATGGTGGTGGGGTGATGGATTCGATGGTGGTGGGGTGATGGATTCGATGGTGGTGGGTGATGGATTCGATGGTGGTGGGGTGATGGATTCGATGGTGGTGGGGTGATGGGTTCGGTGGTGGTGGTGTGATGGATTCGATGGTGGTGGGGTGATGGATTCGATGGTGGTGGGTGATGGATTCGATGGTGGTGGGGTGATGGATTCGATGGTGGTGGGGTGATGGGTTCGGTGGTGGTGGTGTGATGGATTCGATGGTGGTGGGGATTCGGTGGTGGTGGGGTGATGGATTCGGTGGTGGTGGGGTGATGAATTGATGGTGGTGGGGTGATGGATTCGGTGGTGGTGGGGTGATGGATTCGATGGTGGTGGGGTGATGGATTCGATGGTGGTGGGGTGATGGATTCGATGGTGGTGGGGTGATGGATTCGATGGTGGTGGTGTGATGGGTTCGGTGGTGGTGGGGTGATGGATTCGATGGTGGTGGGGATTCGGTGGTGGTGGGGTGATGGTTTCGGTGGTGGTGGTGTGATGGATTCGATGGTGGTGGGGATTCGGTGGTGGTGGGGTGATTTTCTCGGTGGTGGTGGGGTGATGGATTCGGTGGTGGTGGTGTGATGGATTCGATGGTGGTGGGGATTCGGTGGTGGTGGGGTGATGGATTCGATGGTGGTGGGGATTCGGTGGTGGTGGGGTGATTTTTTCGGTGGTGGTGGGGTGATGGATTCGATGGTGGTGGGGATTTGTTGGTGGTGGGGTGATGGGTTCGGTGGTGGTGGGGTGATGGATTCGATGGTGGTGGGGTGATGAATTCGATGGTGGTGGGGTGATGGATTCGATGGTGGTGGGGTGATGGATTCGATGGTGGTGGGGTGATGGATTCGATGGTGGTGGGGTGATGGATTCGATGGTGGTGGGGTGATGGATTCGATGGTGGTGGGGTGATGGATTCGATGGTGGTGGGGTGATGGATTCGATGGCCCGCTGAAAAAATGGGCTGCTTCTTCGGCTGCTTCTGCCCGGAAGCACCGATGCTTCCACAAAAAAGCCGCTGAATGTGGGAAGCATCGCAATTCGATGCTTCTTAACTCGGAAGCACTGGAAGGAAGCAGCCGAATGTGGGAAGCTTCATTCTTGCCTAATCTTGTCTTTTTTGAATTCGAATAGAAGTATATATTTAGACACATGCATCTATATATACGAGCTAGTTGTATCATTAGTATGCATAGACATTGGGATATTGATTTCGATATTTATATATTAAACGTCCAGATTGAGATACATAAAGCTATGCAATATGAAATCCAGAGACATCCATATAATAACTGTATGATTGAAAGGTGATATATATACGTGTCTATTGTGAGTGGGATTTATTATAAAATTTGGACTTCGTAGTAAAAAATTATTCAGGTCGCTCCGTTAACAAGCTGAAGATGGAAGCCCCATGTCCGGCAAAGATAAATGTACTGAAATTGTACTGCAGAGAAATCGGTCAGCAACCTACGGAGGAGGCTCTCCAGCAGGCTTTCAAGCAGGATCGTGCAAATCTGCTGCTCACTGCAAAACCGGAGGTCTTGGCGGCTCGCCGAACCCAAACGAAAGAGTGGAAAGAGAATGCGAAGGAGTCGAATAGAGCAGGTGACAATCAGGCCAGTGGAGGGGCGAGGCATGCCAAGCAGGCGAAGAATATGAAGGAGACCAGGCAGGCGACACAGGTAGCTTCGACGACAGCTGCGGCTGCATCCAACTGGCAGCGCGCCGCACTGTGGTCGACCACTGTGCTTTTTGCGGACACCGTCGAAGACACCGAGACCGACCAGCTGTCCGATGACCCGAAGTATGAGGTCGTCCCACCAGAACTATTATGAACACTGATCCCAGCGTGGCGCAAATTTGTAGGATTTGAGTAGCAGGACCTTCGCTGCGTATTATGAATTATTGACTAGAGATGTGGAGGGAAAGGGATATTCTAAGTTAGGGATTTAGTGTTAAAATAATATATATAGTCGCATTTTCACGATAAACATAGTAAATACATCATGGTAAAGATGCAGTCAGATTGCCACGGCAGTGATCGAAAACAATTTTGGTTCAGAAAAAAATGTGCCGCCTTTTTGTCCGCATTTTTTCTGCAATGTCTGCTGAGCTAACATGGGTTATCCAGGATCGGTCGACACTAAACCGCCTGTCTTAGAAAGAGTACATTCATATACATTAGTTAGTACATGTATACATACGTACGTACAATAGAAGCAACGTTTTTAGCTGCTTATAATGTTAGCTGTCTATAATGGGAAGCAGACGAGGAAGCACCGCTAAGAAAGCATCACTTCAAAACTATTCAGCCGCTTCTTCGGCCGCTTCCGCACAATTAACGGCGACAATCGCTGCTTCTTTTACACTGCCGAGATAGGGCCCCAATTCGGCTGCTTCTGGCCAAACTGTGCGCCAAAAAGCAGCCCATTTTTTACAGGAGGTGGTGGGGTGATGGATTGATGGTGGTGGGTGATGGATTCGGTGGTGTTGGGGTGACGGATTCGGTGGTGTTGGGGTGATGGATTCGGTGGTGTTGGGGTGATGGATTGATTGTGTTGGGGTGGTGGATTGATGGTGGTGGGGTGATGGATTCGGTGGTGTTGGGGTGATGGATTCGGTGGTGTTGGGGTGATGGATTCGGTGGTGTTAGGGTGATGGATTCGGTGGTGTTGGGTGATGGATTCGGTGGTGTTGGGGTGATGGATTCGGTGGTGGTGGGGTGATGGATTCGGTGGTGGTGGGGTGATGGATTCGGTGGTGGTGGGGTGATGGGTTCGGTGGTGGTGGGGTGATGGGTTCGGTGGTGGTGGGGTGATGGATTGATTGTGTTGGGGTGATGGATTCGGTGGTGTTGGGGTGATGGATTGATTGTGATGGGGTGATGGATTCGGTGGTGTTGGGGTGATGGATTGATTGTGATGGGGTGATGGATTCGGTGGTGTTGGGGTGATGGATTCGGTGGTGGTGGGTGATGGATTCGGTGGTGTTGTGGTGATGGATTCGGTGGTGTTGGGGTGATGGATTGATTGTGGTGGGTGATGGATTGATTGTGTTTGGGTGATGGATTGATTGTGTTGGGGTGATGGATTGATTGTGATGGGGTGATGGATTCGGTGGTGTTGGGGTGATGGATTCGGTGGTGGTGGGTGATGGATTCGGTGGTGTTGTGGTGATGGATTCGGTGGTGTTGGGGTGACGGATTGATGGTGGTGGGTGATGGATTGATTGTGTTTGGGTGATGGATTGATTGTGTTGGGGTGATGGATTCGGTGGTGTTGGGGTGATGGATTCGGTGGTGTTGGGGTGATGGATTCGGTGGTGGTGGGTGATGGATTCGGTGGTGTTGTGGTGATGGATTCGGTGGTGTTGGGGTGACGGATTGATGGTGGTGGGTGATGGATTGATTGTGTTTGGGTGATGGATTGATTGTGTTGGGGTGATGGATTCGGTGGTGTTGGGGTGATGGATCGATGGTGGTGGAGTGACATACACGGTGCTGTGAAAGACGGTGGTATCAGCTTCTTTGGTATCCAATGCCTGATACCACTGTCTGTCACTTTACCACCACCGAATTCCCCGGGATGACAGACAGGTTGTGGTGTGGAGTGCCAGACGCGGTGGTATCAGGCATTGTGGCGACGTGACGGGAAAGCCGATAAGGAGACAAGAAAGGTGGAGAGCAAAGATGCTTGGCGGCCGAGAATAAAGAGCAAAAGCAACGTTTAGCGCACTTTCTGAAACATGAATCAAGTCGTGACGCGTCGAGATAATTCTGGAAAGTGTACTTTTTCCCAGAAGCACAACTGCATTCAGTAAGTCAATCGGCACTTTGCTCAGCGTACCAATCTTTTTAATGCTTTTAGCATGTACACCACACGAGTCTGCATGATCTCAGCCTTACATATCTGCTTGGCTTAACGTCGTAGATAAAAAAATCTTTTCATTCTGTAGCATGTAAATAAACATACTCGTTTATAATATATATAACAATAGCCCCCTAAAGTTTTATGAATTGACGAGACCAAACACGATAAATGGCTACTGTTTAACTACTGTAAGAAAAAAGCCCTAAGATTTTTGTCGCGTATATTTTTGCTTATTAAATTTTAAACAGAAAAAACTTTTGCTGCTGATCTGGTTGATACAAATAGTATTTTACAGTACGGAAAGCCTGGTCGGAAATTCTATTAGACAGTGGGAATTGGAGTACGAATACAGGAGTAGCTTTTGCTTACAAATTTTGACCAACATACTACTAGTAAGTAGTGTCGTTAAAATACATTTGGAATGATTTATTAATACAAATAGAAAACTGACTTCATTTTAGAGAGAGGAGACGGACTCAGAGAATTCCGACCAATGGCAGGGTTGCATTTTGAGTTTGAAAAAAACGCTTTTAGTTTATAAAAACACATAAAAAAAAGCTACGAGTTTTTTGCCTGAAAAATGGTACAGTATAATATAAAGATACAGTAAGTTGGGTACTGTTTTGTGCTGTTTTTTTGTTGCAAAACGCCAGATTTGAATAGGTTTTCGTCATAGAATACACGAGTAGTATATAGTGCAATGCTTAGTAAATAGGATATAGAAAACACGTACGGTACTAAATACTTCGTTAGAAAGTGAGACAGAGACAGTAAGAGAAAAACAGGGAGGGAGAGACAAACATCAGCTCAGTCCAATGCCAGCTAGTGTGCACACACCAAAGCTTTGAAAGACTAAACTAGCTTACCTAACAAATACAATTATTAGTTTAATAAGTATAGAATACGATTACAAGATTATAGAGTAACAGTAGAGCGGTGTATTGCAGTAAAATTATTAATCTACCAGTAAAGTACAGCAGTACTGTAATATTACTATTGATTACAAAATAGGAAACGATAAGACTGAGAGAGGCTGAGACAGGGGAAGAAATGCACAATAGCCTGTCTCGTAAAAGAAAAAACAAACAAAATAAAATAGTACAGGAATTAAGACAGGAAGAATGGCGGAAAGGAGGCTGTGATTGGGATTAGTTCGGGATTAATTACTCTCAGAAAGAAAAGGTTCTGTTGTCAAGGGCAACTTATTGGGGAATTATTGAAGCTACAGAACAGCGGAGACAGCTAGGAAAAATGAGTGGGAAGAATTAGCAAGTCGAAGGCGCCGCTCACCAGACCGTACACAAAAAATGTACCATAGGCTGTGCATGTACTGTACTGTACTCTGGGGCCAAGTGCGCCACTCGAACAGGGGAAAGCCAATTAAAACACGCCGTCTAGAAGAATCGATTCGCGCCAGCAATCAATCAATCAACAATCGCGTACAGCCAGTTGGCAGAAGCAGTCACGGGGACACGCAAGACAACCGCTCACCTCTGCTGTCCATTAAAAAGACATTTATATAGGCAAAACTACAGTTGATAAAATATGACAAAAATGATAAGAAATGGACAGCAACAGCCAGCAGCGGCGGTGAACTCTGGGGCCGCGAACCAAACTCTTTCACTACACAAGCGACAAAAAGACACAGAAGACTCAGAACTCTTTGTGCAATGCGCAAACTAAAAGACGGATAAATGAAAAAAGCATGGCAAATGGCCGACTGAGGCGGAGTTGAAACAGGCAATCAATGTGAATCGAAAACTTCCCTAATATAGAATTGTGACACGCATTTTATAAGCAACTGCTGCGGGCAATGAAGGACACGGTAGGCACCAGTCATTTAAGAGGCCGGCTAGGAGCAGTTATAGACAGGCATCACGGGAGCAACAAATAAAAGTAGACAAGCAGTAGTGTCAGTGACACAAGATGAGCGACAGGATGTTCGATGCCACTGATTGATTGATTGACATGTGGTTGGATTTTTAACAAACTTGCTGCTCAGATGACAGATGGGAATCTGCGAATCTCGATTTGTCCTACAGTCTGTTTCTTCTTTTGGTTATTTTTGGGAAATTTTTGCCTAGTGTTGAGTTTCAGACTCCTAAATTGAGGTCGGGAGTTCGAATTTTAGCTCAAGGAATGTAATTTATATCCAGAATTAGCTGGAGCACAATTCAGTTGGATTTGGGCCTAAACCAGTCCGCGGACACAATAGCTGTATACATCCGACTAAAATGATTTTTTCAGCCTTCTGCAACATTCTACTATGTGAGTAGTTTGTTCGGCTGTTCAGATCCCAGATTTCAAGAGTTTTGACACGCACAAAATAGGCAACACGACAAAGAATGAGTAATTAGGCGGCAAAACAGTGATACAATGTAGCGAAGAAAATGTGCTGTTAGTCTCGGCTCTGTCAAATTTCTAAAAAACAAACAGAAAACTTCATGGCGTTTTCTACCGCACTTTTCTTGCATATAGAAAGCGCCAAAAAGTGGCCTCTCTAAAAGTGAAGAAAAAGCGCCTTCCAGAAATTTAAAATCAGAGCAGAGAGAGGGAGACACAGAGACGGGAAAGGCAAAGCGGGACTTTGCGCTGCGGCAATTTCTGAATCAGATTGAGTGAATTGAAGCGCGAGCGCAAAAATTATAAAAACAAAAAACACAATTTGGAATACTCAGACTCAAACTCTGCGGTCTGTGGCCAAAATCTGCTAGCAGGTTAAATATATAACAATTTGATAAAGACACCGTTCACAAGCAAGTCCGGTCCTTGAGTGAGACTCTGGCAGACAGAAGGCATTGCACAGACAAAATGGAAAACAAAGGAGAGAAAGAGAAGACTGCCTCAACAATAATTAAATAAAAAAATAATTAAAAACTAATAGAAGAGAATCATCTGAGCTTTGCACTTTTGAATTGCGGCATTTTAAACTGGTGCCATCACAATCAGATCATTATAACAAATCCGCTCGTTTGTTTGATTCAATTATACTCAGCAATTATAGGCACCAATTTAAAATGACGCCCATTCAAAATAGCCTTACAAAACTGAAGAATGATGAGTTTGAAAATAAAAATACAGAGCTTCTTCAAACAAAGACAAACCTCCCGCCCGCTGGAGTAGGTGGACTCAGGCTGACACGTTGAGCAATCGCTTCAATGCCAGGCTGGCCACATCGCACTGCATCTGCTGCATCTGCTTCTCCTGCTCGATCCGCTGCTGCGCCTGGGCCGCGATGGCATTGCACCAGTCGATTGGCGGCACTGGAAGCTCCTCGGCCCGCGGAGGCTCGTGAACTCGACCTCCGGCTAGCTGCCTGGCTGGCGGCGAGTAGCCCAGCAGCTGGCTGCCATTGTTGGAGTGTCTGCCGCTGCTGCCATATGACGACTGTGGCGGACTTCGGCTGCGGCTCTTCGGGCTGGACCGGGACGCGTGCTGCTTGGCATGCTGCTGCTGCTGCTGATAATAGTAGTACTGAGTGCTACTAACACCGCCGTAGTTCTGTTGATACTTGCTGCTCATGATTTCTTTCGGACAATAGATAGTGGATGGCCGACAATGCTGGCACATTGATCACTAATCAGAACTATAGAATTTTAAATAGAAAAATTCTAAACTGCCTTTCAAACTTCAAGAAACTATTGACAACCTTTGGAAATATAAAAGCTAATTACAGAATTGCTTTTTGAAAGGTATTTTACTATTTTTTGATTTGCTTTTCTACTTATTTATTCTTTTACGACACTAAAACACGCTCTAGAAACCGACTTCGCGATGGTTGTTAAGCCTGAAATAGACAATTAAGAGGAGCAGTTATTAGAAAGGCTAGTATTACATTTTGTATGTTTCAATTTTCTACTCAAGATGCCGCATTGTGCATTCGGCATAGGGCTATCTAACTAACTAATACTACACGTTCCTACTATTAAGTATTGTATCATAGAATTGATTTTTATGAAACAACAAAGGCCAAGCCTAGCGTAGCTGCATACAAAAGAAACACAAAAGCTTTCTTTAAGACAGGACTTTCTAAAACCATTTAGTGAAGAATGAAGAATACTAGAAAATGCAAGTAGATCTTCAGCAACTTACCAACTGCAAACTTAAATCTGCTTTACCGGCAATAATACACACACACACTTCTTTTAGCTAGGAAATTATTGCTAACATTTGGAACGGATGGCTGGGCTGAGAGAACGGACTGAAAGCTGCGTCTATTTTATAGACCCAACTCAGCCTAGGCAAATTTGGGGGGTTCGGGGGGAGACAGAAAGGAGGGTGGCTGAGGGGTGGGTGAATACGGGTCGATGAAAACTGGCAGGGCAAGGCCGGATGACTGTACAAGGGCAGAGTAAAATGTACAGTTGTGAATAGTTTGATAATGGGTAGAACTAGCGGGTAAGAAAGAAAAGAAGGTCTAAGATGGAGTGGAATAGTCTCACTGACAGCGAATAGGAGGGCTCGTCACATGACAATTCTCAAGGTCGGGGCCTTTGCCTATCTTCCCCCACCCCCAGCCCAAAACCTCGTGACGCACGAAGCAAAACAGTTCAGGCCTTCCCATACAAATAGGGAGAGGGAGAGGACCTGGGTTGGAAAGTAAGAGCTGCCACGGTTGCTTAACCTCCTTCCCTCACAGCAGGCGCTTTAAACTCGTCCCCGTTCACCCGCCCCCCCAGCAAAGCCCTACAAGCTACAACCACACAGCCCACCACACACAAACACGCACAAGCACAGCTTAGCAGATTTTTTCCAATTCTTTCTTCAGCATAGCAGGGCAGCGGAAGGCCCACACTCCATTGGGACGAGCAAAACCTGCCTAAGACTGCACACTATCAGCAGAAACAGCTGTAGGTTTACTTCTTAACGTACGAACAATCCCTGGTCCTGCCACGACTCCGAGCTTACCACTAAAGCGCTGTAGGTTCTAGTAAGCTATGCAATGGAGCTTAATTGCTGTTGCCCGATACAGTCTATATAGGTTTATAAAAAAACTGCTTAAGCTTATGCTTTCCTATGCGACCAAACTAAACTATCGGTCAGTAATATTTCAAGTGCAACTAAACTCTACAACACTTAGTTTAATGAAGGCTATTATAAAGCCTGTCTGTATGCTACTGTCGGGCTGGGCACAAGGGTAGGGTATCAGATTGTGTATTTGCGAAAAGCTCCATGCACAATGGTAGGAATAGGAAAGAAGCAGTTTTAATTGCGGGCGAGCCTTCAGATAAACAACAGCAGCTGACAAAATAGAAATGGAAAACTCTGGAAAAAAGAGGCAGAAACCCAGACGAGCAGGTACAACTATAATCCATGATTCAACTAGCTGCAAGGCCACACCAAAACAGAACAGGCATTTGCCAGCTTAACTTCTCAGGCTAGGGACAGGGTGTGTTCTCTATACCTGGATAGACTGTGTTTATAATTCTAAACACCTGGGCAGTTTATCTTATCAAGCTCTAGAATAAAGATTCTATATTGGTTCGTCACAAAACTTCACTAAGAATAGAACCATAAAATAGAGAATCTGAAGCACAATAACAAAAGTTAGTGTCAACAAATATAGATACCACGTCAATGCTAATAGCAGATGGCAGCACGCAGTACAGGACAACTATACGGTTGGTTTAACATGTGAACGAAAGTATTTCAAGCATTCCCTAAAAGTACCAATCTACATGGCATAAAGTCTGGAAAAAGCTTCAAAATAAAACAAATCAAAGACGACAAATTATTAAAAGGTTAAAAACTCACAGGAAAATATTTTCTTTACTTATTTAAACTTCAGACACAAATATAAAGCCCTTGTATTAAAACTTTTAAAGATCACATGATAGCGGATTGAGTTTTAAAGCAACTATAGACAAAGACAATTTAAACTTTCCACGTGCCACACCAGACAAAGAGTCTATTTGATACACAAGGTAAAAATTCCCCCTGTCAACCATCTGTCTGGGTCAGGCCGATTTGCTTACGAATTGAGGAAGAAAGCATGGTTAGAGGAACTTGATGACTCAATTTGAATGAGCCAGATCCCCATAGCCTAGGTACAGGTCTAAACAAAGACCCTGGATGAAAGTCTTATACGCACCCGTGCCCATTCGATCCACCCACCGAGCTTGGGCTGGGACAATGACTCACACAAAACAAAGCCTGTCCCAATGAAAATCGTCCCAAACTCGAAGATTCGAAGTTGAGCAATCTAAAAAACATTACGTAACACCGTCACAGCGGGATCGGACAGCACACCTGGCTTGGCTAAGCGCCAGACACATTTCTTCTTGCTTCTACAGTTGTGGACTTCTGGGTTGATCTGAGAATTTCAACATGTTGCAACTATTACAGTAATTACTCCCAGGCTATATTACGTCTCTAGCCTAGTCTAATTATCCAGGCCAATGTAAGAACCAATCACCATTGACCCTTTAATTATACCAAAATTGCCTATTTACATAATATCAAACCCTGGGTGGGCACCGATTTCACAGTGACACCCTCAGATCCTCAGTGACACCCTCAGATCCCAAGTGACACCCTCAGATCCTCAGTGACACCCTCAGATACCAAGTGACACCCTCAGATCCCAAGTGACGCCCACAGATCCTCAGTGACACCCTCAGATACCAAGTGACACCCTCAGATCCCAAGTGACGCCCACAGATCCTCAGTGACACCCTCAGATCCTCAGTGACACCCTCAGATCCTCAGTGACACCCTCAGATCCTCAGTGACACCCTCAGATCCTCAGTGACACCCTCAGATCCTCAGTGACACCCTCAGATCCCAAGTGACACCCTCAGATCCTCAGTGACACTCTCAGATCCCAAGTGACACCCTCAGATCCTCAGTGACACTCTTAGATCCTCAGTGAGACTCTCAGATCCTCAGTGACACCCTCAGATCCTCAGTGACACTCTCAGATCCTCAGTGACACCCTCAGATCCTCAGTGACACCCTCAGAATCCACAGTGAAATACAAAATCTACAGTGAGACATACTAAATCTACAGTGACATTCTAAATCCACAGTGATATACCAAAATCTACAGTGACATACGGAATCTACAGTGACATCCCAAATCTACAGTGACATCCTAAATCTACAGTGAAATCCCAAATCTACAGTGACATCCCAAATCTACAGTGACATCCTAAAATCTACAGTGACATCCCAAATCTACAGTGACATCCTAAATCTACAGTGACATCCCAAATCGACGGTGACATGACATCCCAAATCTACAGTGACATCCTAAAATCTACAGTGACATACCAAAATCTACAGGGACATACCAAAATCTACAGTGACATACCAAAATCTACAGTGACATCCTAAAATCTACAGTGACATCCTAAATCTACAGTGACATCCCAAATCGACGGTGACATGACATCCCAAATCTACAGTGACATCCTAAAATCTACAGTGACATACCAAAATCTACAGGGACATACCAAAATCTACAGTGACATACCAAAATCTACAGTGACATCCTAAAATCTACAGTGACATACCAAAATCTACAGGGACATCCTAAAATCTACAGTGACATCCCATAATCCCTAGTAGCCCGCAAATCCTAAATCCATGGCCCCACACACAAAGTCATGTCTAGAGGCAACACCAAATAAGGCATAAAATGATTCCTACATCTGTAGTATTATATTAAAATCAATAAAAGTATAAACATTACCAAGAGCAGCATTAGCATTTTTAAATGCACATTTAAATAAAGACAGGCTTATAAAGAGCACAAGAAAGAAGTTTGAATTTTTTAAGAATAAACAAAATCTTTGCGCTATACAAGCAGAATGAAATCAATTTGATTGGGATCTAACAGTTACGAAATTGTGGCGGAATGTACTCTAATCCCAAGTGGCGGAAGATCTCCTCTTCATTCTCAGCCGGGAGAGACACTTCCTGCACGAATGTCAAATAGTTGAGATGATCAAGATGAAATTACAAATAGGCAAGCTTGCAGCCCAGCGATACCTTTATAGGTCTTGAGTTCGATTCTATTGCTCCTAGATGTCCATGGACTGAGCAGAATAAGCTGTACGCCGTACACAACATTTATAACTGGACTAAGTGTCTAATACTCTAATTCTTTCTAATTATTTCTTAGCTGAGTATCAGATTCCCTCTTTCCCAATAGAAACCCATAATAATCTTACCCTTATTTTTCTAGTGTCAACCTTCTTATTCTAGAATCTCATCCCCGTTTATCTAGAATCTCATCCCCGTTTATCTAGAATCTCAACCCTGTTATTATAGAATCTCGTTCTTAGAAACTCCCACTCCAGTTTTTAGAAACTCTCACTCCTGTTCTTAGAGACTCTCACTCCTGTTCTTAGAAACTCTCACTCCTGTTCTTAGAAACTCTCACTCCTGTTCTTAGAGACTCTCACTCCTGTTCTTAGAAACTCCCACTCCTGTTCTTAGAAACTCTCACTCCAGTTCTTAGAAACTCTCACTCCTGTTCTTAGAAACTCTCACTCCTGTTCTTAGAGACTCTCACTCCAGTTATTCTAGACCGTTATCCTTCAATTAGAGTCTCATTTTCTCAACGAACCTTCTGCAGATCGAACAGTCCATGGGACGTGAGCTTCATTCGCCTCTGCCGCTGGGCAAACAGCCTAAGATCCCGATTGAACAGTCGATTCCCGGTCCAGCCTAGCAGAGCGTAAGCCAACTGAGATTTGGGCACCGCAATGAGATCCACCCGGCGGGCTAGCCAGTTCCGCTTCAGAGAAATGGAAAAAAAGTTTTAAGGAAATGGTTTAAAAACGCTTTGCGTCTACTATCAGTAGAGTGCAGGAATATGTTGTCAGAACAACACTCATATTTCAATGCAATTAATACGCTCGTAATTCTAGTTGCAGTGGGAAAATTCTAGCATAAATGCTTATATAAAATACATCTTGCAAATGTTTATCATTAATAATAATTACATGACTTCAAAATCCCAACTATGTCACTTTAAATAACAATCCCATAACTGAGAATCATAATCCCATAACTGAGAATCATAATCCCATAACTGAGAATCATAATCCCATAACTGAGAATCATAATCCCATAACTGAGAATCATAATCCCATAACTGAGAATCATAATCCCATAACTGAGAATCATAATCCCATAACTGTGAATCATAATCCCATAACTGAGAATCATAATCCCATAACTGAGAATCATAATCCCATAACTGAGAATAATAATCCCATAACTGAGAATCATAATCCCATAACTGTGAATCATAATCCCATAACTGAGAATCATAATCCCATAACTGAGAATCATAATCCCATAACTGAGAATCATAATCCCATAACTGAGAATCATAATCTCATAACTGAGAATAATAATCCCATAACTGAGAATCATAATCCCATAACTGAGAATCATAACCCCATAACTGAGAATCATAATCCCATAACTGAGAATAATAATCCCATAACTGAGAATCACAATCCCCATAACTGAGAATCATAATCCCATAACTGAGAATCATAATCCCATAACTGAGAATCACAATCCCATAACTGAGAATCATAACCCCATAACTGAGAATCATAATCCCATAACTGAGAATCATAATCCCATAACTGAGAATCACAATCCCATAACTGAGAATCATAATCCCATAACTGAGAATCATAATCCCATAACTGAGAATCACAATCCCATAACTGAGAATCATAACCCCATAACTGAGAATCATAATCCCATAACTGAGAATAATAATCCCATAACTGAGAATCACAATCCCATAACTGAGAATAATAATCCCATAACTGAGAATCATAATCCCATAACTGAGAATCATAATCCCATAACTGAGAATCACAACCCCATAATCATAATCAGATCAGAATCCACAGCTGAAAAATTACACCAACCTCATCTGTCGCCATAGACATCGCTTCGGTGAAGCTGCTGAAGGTGCAATAATCGGGCGATACGGATTTGCGCTTCGCTGGCAGCTCTGCGGCATCATCGACTATCGCGAAGTCGGTCCCGCTGTCATCGCTAATGCTGTTTGACAGTTTTAGAACGCCCAGCCATTTTTCAAAGTGATCCAGCGTGGAGCGCAATTCTTTGACACGAAAATCTCTGCTGAGCACAGACGGGCTGAAGCTATTGGTCTCATAGGTGCCGTGAAGCACAAGTCCACGGCTGGCCAGTGCCTTGGCAACATCGGCCACTGCGCCCAATTCACGGCCTTCAGTTTCGTGCGAGATCAACAGGTCGCAGTCGTGACCAACGGATTTGCCGCGCGAGAAACCGCCAACTAGAGTGACTAGATAGCCAGGACCGCGCAGGTACGCTAGAAGCTTGTCAACTAAATGGCGAATATGTTCAGCTTCGATTTTTGTGACAGCCTGCTTGGCCAAATCCGAGTGGAAGGCTAGGCCAGTGTGCAGACGCCTGAAATTCGGTTTAGGACAGTTTAGGAGGCTGGTTTAGGACAGTTTAGGAGGCTGGTTTAGGACAATTTAGGAGGCCGGTTTAGGACAGTTTAGGAGGCTGGTTTAGGACAGTTTAGGAGGCTGGTTTAGGACAGTTTAGGAGGCTGGTTTAGGACAATTTAGGAGGCCGGTTTAGGACAGTTTAGGAGGCTGGTTTAGGAAAGTTTAGGAGGCTGGTTTAGGACAGTTTAGGAGGCTGGTTTAGGACAGTTTAGGAGGCTGGTTTAGAAGAGTTTACTCACTTGTGATCGCCAACTCCAAGGTCTAAACTGACTGCCTCTTCTCCTGTCAGCTCTGGCAGATCTCCCCGATTTCTCCTCTCAATCAGAAGCAATCTTTGAGCAGCCTGCTCTGGAGTTCTCACACCCTGGCTATACCATTTGTAGGCTAGGGATTGGCCAACGCCATAAATGGATGTCAGAGAAGTCATAGACTTGTAGAGATCTGAGCACGTCAAGTTGTCCACTTCCAGGCAGGATCCAGTGCTCAACATCTCGCTAATAATTCGTATGGCGTGATCGCCTAGATAGCGCGGACAGCTGTCAATCAGCTGATTTATTGATTTCAGCGGCCGGGGTAGAGTTTTTAAACAGGCCGCAGCCCGATCGAAAGCCAGGGCTTTGGCATAGTACTGCTGGTCCTTGGTGATACCGAACTGATGCTCGGCATTGCGGGCCAGGGTTGACAGGGCTGTCTGAAATGCGGAATAACATGGGAAATATGGGACTTGGGACATTCGAAATGGAAAACAGGCTTTTATAATATTTTTATCGGATCGACACCGTCACGTTTAGATTAGATTAAAAAAAGAGCAGTGACAAACCGTCAGCTTGAAATTGTGATGCTCAAGTGGGCACAACATCTGGCACAGGTACTCCGGCTGTTGAGCACTCGCTGAAGATGCCGAATCCGAGGTTGACGCGGATTCGTCCGGCTTTTGTAGAGTCGAAACCTGAGGATTGGGGTGGAATGGCTGCTCAAACCTGAGGAATGGGGTGGGAATGGCTGCTCAAACCTGAGGATTGGGGAATGGCTGCTCAAACCTGAGGATTGGGGAATGGCTGCTCAAACCTGAGGAATGGGGTGAGAATGGCTGCTCAAACCTGAGGATTGGGGAATGGCTGCTCAAACCTGAGGATTGGGGAATGGCTGCTCAAACCTGAGGATTGGGGAATGGCTGCTCAAACCTGAGGATTGGGGAATGGCTGCTCAAACCTGAGGATTGGGGAATGGCTGCTCAAAACTGAGGATTAGGGAATGGCTGCTCAAACCTGAGGATTAGGGAATGGCTGCTCAAACCTGAGGATTGGGGAATGGCTGCTCAAAGCTGAGAATTTGGGTGGGGAATGGCTGCTCAAACCTGAGGATTGGGGTCGTAAAATTGGGCTCATACTTGAGGATTGGGGGAGGGCTGCTAACAATCAGTTAATAGCTTAACTACTTAACTACTTATAATAATAAACAATTATATATTATTATTACCGGAAGTTGCTTTCGTTTAAGACAGTAGTGCATTTCAGGCTCTACCATAGCTTTGGCACGAATGCAGTCTGACAGCCATTTTGTGCTGACAACTGTAACACCAGCAGGCATTGAAGTACCAGCCAACTCGAATAGTCGTTCTACATCTTCTACACAGTCTAGTTCAGTGATTATTATACACCTTAGGTTGAAACAGAATAAATAATATGCAATTTAAAATGGAATGTTAGTAGACTGACTGAGTAACTGTGAATATACATCTAGCTCTAAATCTGGCTTAACTGGCTTAAATCCAATCTGGATGAGATAGTTGGTTGCAAATAAGCAAATTTTTATTTCTAGTATATTAGATCTATGATGCTTAGACTTATATAATTCATATTCCTCAATCAATTAATGAAACTCAAAAATTGTACGATTGATAACATTTTTTTTAAAATAAACTAATAACCCTGTAGACCATGTTGAATTATAAATATACAAGGCAAAATTGTTACACTTTTGTAAAAACTTATATTATATTATTTTCTTTTTATGTTGTGTAGTAAGGGAACAAAATTTATGTATTAGAAAAGTTGTTTGCAAATTTAACATTTAACCCATATGTTAATATGGGTCATTATGCATAAGCCTAACATCAATTTACCTGTTGTTCCATTCTTGGTTTTAGCAAATTCTTTGCTATTTGATAGCTATTTATTTATGTCAATGTGGACCTGAATCTCAAGCCCAAAGCTCCATTTTTTATTGACTAGTTCATGTTTTTATAAGAGCTACAATTGCTTTTGCAAAAGCTGACATAGTCAGAATGCTAGAATGAACTGTCTAATAAAAATGTTTGCCTAAAAATTAGTACTCTAGATTACATTTTGAGATCATAATTTTGACTTAAAAACTGCTAAATTAAGAATCTCATGTTTCATTAAAAGTATTCTAAAACAAATGAAAAAAAAACAAAAAATGTGGAAAATGTGTCAAATTGTAAATTTCTATTTTATAGGTAGGCCAAAATGTCTTTACTTTATATGAGGATAAACAACACAAAAAAATAATATATCATGAGTATCAATTAAGTGATCCATAGGGTAATGTATCACCAACCGAACAGTGTAACTTCAAAACCGAACAAGAATTTTGACTCCTTCCTTGGTCTTGTGCAGGACAGAAACATGCTATTATGTTTCACAGAACAACTAATTTGAAAGTCAAAGACATTATCTACAAGCTGAGGCATGACATGCAATGAAGCATTAAGAGGAAAGAAAGATATGGACGTTTCAGTAGAAATTTTTATCACAAAAGCATACTTTTTAACAACATTTTTTTCAGCATGTACTTTAGACAAAGATTGTATATGGTTGCTTTCCAATTAAATGACCATAAATGTAGTTATTTATAGAGCATGAAAAATGCTTTCAAATGACATAATTCATAATAGTTCACTCCTTAAAATAAGATTAAACCACTCACTCAAATTGCAAAACTGAACATCAAATTCTCCATTTGGTTTGAAGATACATAAAAATCATCATTTGGTTTTAAATGAAAATCACAAATAACTTTTTTTATTAGACAAAATAGCAAAAGCAGATACTTTTTAGAAAGATATAACTGTTTTTTATAACTTGGCTTTTGATTTAGGGTAATGTATCATCAACCGAACAGTGTATCTTCAAAACCGAACAAGAATTTTAACTCCTTCCTTGGTCTCATGTAAGACAGAAACAAGCTATTGTGTTTCACAGAATAACTAATTCAAAAGTCAAAGAAATTATCTATATGCTGAGGCATGACATGCAATGAAGCATTAAAGGAAGGAAAGATATGGACATTTCAGTAGAAATTTATATCACAAAAGCATACTTTTTAACAACATTTTATCAGCATGTACTTTAGACTAAGATTGTATGCGGTTGCTTTCCAATTAAATGACCATAAATGTAGTTATTTATAGAGCATGAAAAATGCTATCAAATGACATAATTTATGATAGTTCACTCCTTAAAATAAGATTAAACTACTCACTCAAATTGTAAAACTGAACATCAAATTCTCCATTTGGTTTGAAGATATATGAAAATCATTGTTCAGTTTTAGATGAAAAACACGAATAACTTTTTTGGCAATGTTCTACTTCCATTCGTTATATTATTTTTTTGTTTGCAAACGACAGATAACGACAAAAAACAAGTTTAATGGTAACAAAAAGTCAGTAGTTTGGTCAGACAGTTCTGAAAAGTCTTGGTCAGTCTTTCTTCTTTCAAACCAGGTAAGTGCCTAATCCAGTAGGAGGGCACCAAAGCTATTCTTGGGGTATAGACGGCGCCATAAGAATTCTTCGAGGTGGCTTTCGAATAGAGCAGCACTCGTGCCATGCATTTGACGCAGCTTGGCCTTCGCAAAATCTTCAGCTGCAGAATTTTTGTGCCTTAGCTTCCTGTTCCCCCATATTTGCCAGATTTTGCCATAGACATAGATCCAAGTGTCAAGTCATGGCAAAGCCACGTCAGCACAACTTTTTCAAACTCAGAATGCATGTGTGGCACAAATTCAAACGAAAAAATAATATAAAAAATGGAAGTGGAACATTGCCCTTTTTTCTATTTGACAAAATAGCAAAAGCAGATACTTTTTAGAAAGATATAACTGTTTTTTATAACTTGGCTTTTGATTTATCATCATATCTTAAACAGAAAATCTGTAGCTTAGGTTTGAAGTTAAAAAAGTATATTCTTGTTTGATTGATGATAGGCTAGGCTACATTGTCATTACCCTAACTGATCATAAAAAACATATTTTTTATAAAGGAGGAATACAAGAAGTGGCTAGAATATCTTCTTGTAGCCAAGAAAGTCACCAATAAAGCTGAGAAAAGGCAACCCTATTGACCCTGATTGGAGAAGAGGTGTACTCAATTCTAAGGAACTCAATTGTGCCAACAATTACAAAGTGCAAGGACAAGTCCAATAAGGAGTAGGCCTACTGATTTCACTCCAATACCAGTTTACCCTGGAATTGAGCTTTATTGTTCAAGAAATTGTTTTTGCTCAACAGAAACAGAAGGATGGCGAGACTGAAGCAGTCTTTGCAGAAGCCTCAGTGCCAGCTGCATGTTTCATGATGTTTGACATTCCTGGATCAAGCGCATTGAGTGATTTTGTCTTTGCCCTCAGAGAGGAGCATGTTGAACTTAATTGTAAACTGTAGGCCTAGACTGAACTTAATTGTAAACTGTAGGCCTAGACTGAACTTAATTGTTCATTGTGAACTTAAACAGATCCTAGACACTTCGTCATCCACGTGGAAGGTAGGCCTAGGACACTTTGTCATCCAGCCAATTGGCATGCTTTAAAGTTTGGTCAGTTCGTCATCTACTAATAACAAGCAATCAAGTTCGACATCAATAAAGTGAGGGTGGGGTGGTGGGACAGAGGTGTGAACACACTTCACACTCTAAATTGTCAAAAAGAGGTGTCAAAACTGATTTCACTATAAGAGTTGAAAGATAGGTGCCAACATGATGTGAGGAGGGGTGGGGAGGGGTGGTTCTATTCTAACTTTGAAAACTTTTATTTTATAGATGACGAAGTGTCCACAAGTCTAAGTGTCTTTGTCATCCACCCTCTGAGATATTGGACAGATCGTCATCTGGATGACGAAGTTGTAAGATGACAAAGTGTCCAGGTACCGAATTTAAACTACCTAATAAGAATTTTATAAAGAAAAATCTAAAGAAAAAATTAACCACTTTTAACTTTAAGGCCCTTAGGGCCTACTGTTTAAAACCAAAGAAAATCAGAATAAAGCCTTTCAAGTTATAAAAACAAACAATTAACCCTTTCCTTACCTTTCCAGAGCATTTTCTTGTTTCGATTTTATCAGCTCTCGAAAGGGAGTAACACTTCTGGAGAACAATAAAGAAATCTGATTTATAAGGACATTTAATCTGATTGCTTCAATTTTCTTTTCAAGAATAATAAAATGAAAATCTAAGGCACTTTTTTCCGCTTTGTCATTTTGCTGTCTTTCCATGTCAAAAACGAGTAATTTTAAACTACTTTTTAAATAGTAATAGTAAACTAATTTAAAATATCTGCTAGTGCAGCAGCCAGCAGGGCTCCATGGTCTCGACGACCAGACACAAACTAAAAAACTACTCAGTTACACCAAACTTGAACTGGCGCGAAAAAAAAATAAGTTCGTATTAGAAAATTTTCGCTCCAACAATGTACTTGCCAACGGTGGCAAGGCAAGTACACGCCACGCATGCAAGATACACTTGCATGCAGTTTTACATACAGCCTTTATGTATCATAGGTGTTCGAAAAAAGTAATAATTTTCAAAAGGACATCATCAAGGAAAGGACATCATCAGGCATTCCATACTTCAGTGTCATAACTGTTGGAAATCGCAGTTGTCCTGATGCTTACATGCTCATATGAAGTTTTAGGACTCTAAGTGCACTGTGTTCTGAATTTCGTCGAAAAATCCCGGGATCGTAGCTAGCTATACTGAGTCAAATTTGAAAATCCAGCGGGATTTTTTAGAAACAATTGGGCTACCGTTTTTAAGCTGCCTATATTTGGACAAATCGACGGCATTTTAATATAATTACTAATGCCAATCGTTTTCTTGAATGCCACTCACTCACGGTTTCAATCTATGTAAGAACTAGTATAGTAGATAATAGCTTGAGTTATGAAAAAGGTTTAAATTTAACGACACGTATGATAATATTGGCTTGTAATTGCTATCTGCATTGTTCATATTTTCGCTCAAATCAAATCGGCCTTGCTCGGACGCTTGGGAAACCAATAACTGCCGCAATTAATGCTATAAAAAATGTGACGACTACAAAAAACTTATTCAAAATGCACGTAGTAGGTTCCATTTTCCTTCTTATAGACTTCAAATTTTCATATTTCCTAAGCAAAACAAACAATCATTGTTGCTATGGCCTATGGGGATCGAAAGAAGACCAGTCAGCATACACTCGTATACAGATGTTTTTTTAACAGCTTAATTTGTTGTGAAATGCTAAATCTGTAGTCAGCACTAGCATGCTTGTATAGCATCGGCTTTATATTTATAATAAATAAAATTTGTAATTGCATGTGTTAAGTAGTAGGCAATCAGAGATTGATCATAACGATGTTATCATAACTGTGTTACCGCCTTCTTGTCGTGATTTTGTCAAGAAATCGCTAATTTTAGGCTTGAATAATGGCACCTCCTTGGTTGCGAAATCTCAGCAATGCATAGGATGAACCATTAACTGCCAAACTGCCAAGAGTACTTCTGCTGGCAGTCAATCCGCAGTCTTTTTGTGGCAGTCGATTATCGCTTGACGTCATCCATGCGAGCCAGTTTAATTTAAGCAAATAATTTCTACGATAGGCTTGAGAAATCAAACTCTCCTTAGTAACTGTAGCTGGCCGCAGGTCTTGACAACATTCCGGCCGCACGCAATGTGTGGAAAAACAGCATTCAGTAGCAGAATTAAAATGCAATTAACTATTCTCAAATGGCTTCAGCAGAAAGATGTGTTGCAAAGTCGATGAATGTTGGCCTTAATTAGCTTCCAGTGATGGAGAGATGACTGACAAATTCACATCCATCCAGGGCTGGAAGGTGAAAGCACGCTCTTAAAAAACTTGGCTGTTTCAAATGCGACAGAGTCCTTTAATTTTCAACTGCATTTTCAACTGCAGCTGCATAAATTAGTCCTCAACTGTTGCAGCCACTCCTTCTCTCGGTCTCAAATACTTTGCCTTAATCGGTCTAAACAGTTGTCTTTTGCGAATGGAAATGCGAATAATAGCAGCAGTTGCTCTTCTGCTTGTTCGCACATTCGGTGAGTACAGAGCTCTCTCATTTGACGCTCAGTTATAGCTTTTTTATTACTTCAGTAAATTGAAACGTTTCATATTGCCCTTTCATCTCTGACCTGAGACAGACACAATGAGTGGTACTGAAAGCAGCAGAGTTTTCAGTCCGGAGACCACCGGCTTCATCGCCATGAATGACTCGGTGAGCAGCAGTCTGGTCAACCAGTCCGGGTTCCGCTCGGCTGCCGAGTGCCTGTACTGGTGCGATGACAGAGGCTGCGCTGCCGCAGTGCTGAATGAGACCAGCCGCGTCTGCCAGATGCTCGTCATCAACGATGAGTCATCGGGTCAGCCTGGGCCGAACGGCAGTCACGTGACGAGGCAGCTTGGCTCGCCAACCGACGGAGCCGTGAGGCTGTGGAAGTCGGATGACTTCGAGCAGCAGCTTCGGCCGCGACTTTTCTGGCGAGTTTTTGGAAGTAAGTAAAAATTCGGTTGCAGGAAGCACTCAGCCAATGAAAAGTTATCTAAAATTTTCACAGATTCGGACATTAGCTGGTTTCATGTAGTTAGATATTTAGATATTTTCTTTGCTGACATACTGCAAAGGGCTACTGGAAAATTCCTTGCAAGTACTGCAGTTTAAACTAGCTGCATTCTAGGCGTCGCGAATTGAACCTTAGACATTTAACTACTTGTCCCCACGAAAAGTTTAGAAACACATGGAGTTGATTAAGCTTAAAAGTTTAAACACACACGTATAGAATCGCTCGCAGCTGACGCGTTGACACCCGATCTCTCTCACTGTCTCATGCCGCTCCGACTCACCAAACAGACAGCAGCTCCGGCCGGAACGGATCGGTTCAGCTCTTCTCCGCGCCTTTCGCTGCCTGCTTCCGCATCGAGGCCTTCGGCGCTGCTGGGGGCAGAGTGTCTGGCATCTACTCCGGACTAGGCGGCAGGGGCGCATCAGCCGCTGGGAGCTTCTGGCTCGCTGCTGACACACGACTGGACATTGTGGTCGGACAGGCTGGCGGCGACACAGGCTGCGGATTCGGCGCAGGGGGTGGCGGCGGCAGCTTCGTGTACAACAGCAACGACACCGGCAGTCCTTGGCTGCTCCTGGCTGCTGGAGGAGGCGGAGGGGCATCTTGGAATTATGTTAAGTGAACTAAATAACTGCTTGTGAATCCAGTTAATCACTGTTGCTTAAATCGAGTCCCTTTGAATCGCATTGGAATCTCCTGTCTGATGAGCACGCCAAGTTGATGATACCGTGTCAAATTTCAGGCGGCTTGAATGGTTCAAGCGGAACCAATGGCACGGACAGCTGGCCAAAGGGCAGCTGCTCCGGCTTTGGCGGATCCGACGGTCAGCCGGGGCGGGTGTCGCCAACTCGCGATGCCAGCAACAGTCTCGCTTCATGCGGCGCGGCAGGAGCCGGCTGGAGAGGCCCAGCCAAGCCCAGCAACGAGTCCTTCGAATTTCCCGGAGGTCCCGGGCTCAGCCGCACGGATGGTTGGCGTGGTGGAGCTCGCAGCGTCTCCTGTCCCACTGGCGACGGCGGCTTCGGTGGGGGTGGCGCTGGCGGCGGCTGCTGCACCGGCGGTCGCGATGGCGCCAGCGGCGGAGGAGGCGGCTTCAGTGGCGGCGGCGCTGGCACCGCAGTGACCCAGGTCGGAGGTGGCGGCGGCTCTTTCTGCAGCGGCTTCGGCTGCGTCACGGCCACCGGCGCCAACCCGGAGCTGCAGGGCCGCGTGCTGCTGAGCATATCTGCGGCCTGCGGCTGACAGAAATCTTGCTGCAGGAGTCAGCGAATGAAACAGAGACCGAATTTAGCAACAATCCGTCCTTACTTTTTGTTTAGATGTCAAGTTTTCTAATGGCCACAAAATCGAGTAAATCAAACTGTCGAAATTCGCAATTTTCTCGTGAAATTTAAGTTTTCTGAGCTTTTCAACATCCTAGTTTAGTTGTTAGAAATTAAATTACAGACTTCCTTTAAAAAATGACAATTGACATTCGAACCCTGGTGTCAAAATCTCTCGATATCGACATTTGAAACGCACTCGTAGCTACAAAATCTGTTTTCGACTTTTCGTTATGGTTCTGCCTAAATGAAATTCAATTATATTGAGTAAAACGTTGAGGCATGGATGAATGAATAGAATGGATTGCTACTCGTATTCTGGCTCTGGCTATTTTCATTTTTGACTCTTTTGCATCCGGTTCCATCCATTTTGCATCCATGCGTTGAGGTCTTTGGCCTACTTTTCTCAACTCCAGGGTGGTACCATAGGGACTCTCCGGGAATATGAGGTCATTTATTTCACTAACCCTTGGGGACCGACTCGCCGTGATGGACGAATTGCTGGTGTCGCCCAGGGAGGTCCGTCGGATTTGCCAGCAGCTATGTTGCTCCCAAGAAGTGCTCAGCGGTTTCGTCGCCCGAGTTACCGAAACTGCTGGCGGCATTTGGGATATCGGCCTGAATAAATTGGTGCCTGGAGAAGCAGCAATGTCCAGACAGGATCCCAGCGGCAGCACAGATTTCTCTCTGACTGGTGGGCTGTGGGACAGCGCCTATGGATGGCTTGTCGTTCGCCCATGTAGAGCGTTGCTGGGTTTTGCCTAACGATTTTATACTCGAGTTTTATAACACCGACCTCAATCGGGACGAGAGGCTCAGACACCAGTTTGGTCAGACAACATGTTGAGGAGGGCATGTAGTTGAATGTAGTCGAGTTGACTCTGCTGCTACAGATGGCCTTCAGTTTGGCTATCAGAGTTAAAAAAGATGTCCCTGCTGGACACAGAGCTGGAGCTGATTGCGAGGACCTCTGATAGTGGGGTCTCTTGATGAATGCTCAAACAGAAGATGAGCTTCAGCTTTCTTCTATCTACGAGTACATTTCCAGCCCGAAGAAAATTCATTGAGCGTTGATTCCTAGCTCAAGGATCTTTCTATGGCATCAGCAGATCAACAGGACGACAATAGGGGATAAGGACTCTGTCAAAGATGATAAATTGGCATCTGCTTGGACACATTCAAGATGATAAATTGGCGTCTGCTTGGACACATTCAAGATTATAAATTGGCATCTGCTTGGACACATTCAAGATTATAAATTGGCATCTGCTTGGACACATTCAAGATTATAAATTGGCATCTGCTTGGACACATTCAAGATTATAAATTGGCATCTGCTTGGACACATTCAAGATTATAAATTGGCATCTGCTTGGACACATTCAAGATGATAAATTGGCATCTGCTTGGACACATTCAAGATGATAAATTGGCATCTGCTTGGACACATTCAAGATGATAAATTGGCATCTGCTTGGACACATTCAAGATTATAAATTGTGTCATCGAAAAGACGATACGAAAATTTACTGTCAATAAACGCTCGAGTTGAATGGTACAAAGCAAATGGAATACTGCTGTCCCCTTCATTCTGGGATTTCTTGGTGAGTGTAAATCTAGGCTTTTGGAAAATATCTGCAGATCAACACTTTGCAATTGTCTTCTCGAAGGCCTGGCTCCGGCTAGCGAACAGTCGAGCCAAGACTCGAAGAGCAGATCCGAAAGAAGCGAAGGCAACTACGACTTCAATTTCATGGCTGTTTAACCAGCTCATAACTCTACTATGTCCTATCAAACATTGACTGCTTGCGAATCTGGGAGTAGCGAATAGTTAAAAATGGAAGTCAAACAGCAGCTACTTTCAGTGCTGTTTGCTGCTGCCTGTCGGAATTCTCCTTTGACGGTTCTGCCTTGCGAGGGCCGCTGGGCCCGCTCCGCTCAAACAGAAGGCAATCACGCCACTGCAAAGCATTGTTTCAGTGGCAGAAAATGTAGAACTGTTCCAGATTTGCTCAGAAGGCTTGCAAATAAAGTTCCATTAACTTTCAGCGGTTCCTATTTCGCAGATGAAATTCAAATCCATTTGATGCTGGGACCCCGACAACTCAAGGCTATTTAATGCGTATAGCAGAGACCGCTTACCTGCCTTCATGCAGTCGAACTCTGACACCACCAGAGTCCGATTTGAGCTGACTGCGAAATTCACAATGGGATTGACGGTGTTGGCTGCTCTGCTGCTTGTTTGCACCACCGGTGAGTACTGCTGCTGCTGCTTTCGTAACTTCCAGCAAATCGACTCAAGCCCTATCACCTCGACTCAAACCCTAGCAACTCGACTCAAACCCCAGCAACTCGACTCAAACCCCAGCAACTCGACTCAAACCCCAGCAACTCGACTCAAACCCTAGCAACTCGACTCAAACCCCAGCAACTCGACTCAAACCCCAGCAACACGACTCAAACCCTAGCAACTCGACTCAAACCCTAGCAGCTCGACTCAAACCCTAGCAGCTCGACTCAAAGTGACTTCACTGTGAGACTTGCAATGCGACTAATAACACTTTTAGCCCTGCTCATTGTTCGCACTGCAGAAGGTGAGTCCCAGTTGGCATTTGAGCAATCCAGTCAATCCACCAGATGCTCCGGACGCGGATCTTTCTGCATGCGTAGCATTGTGCCGCAGCATTTGCATGCTTCATTCTTCATTCACTGTTCGCAAATCATTTTCCATGATTTTGCACCTGAATCCACTTCCTCAGTGACGGCCTCGAGTGTGACGGTGTTCCGTCGAGATGCCAGCGGCTCCATCACTCTGAATGAGTCGGTGAGCAGCAGCCTGAGCAGTGAGTCCGGCTGCGACTCCGACATCAAGTGCGTGACATTGTGCGAAAAGAGAGGCTGCTCTGCCGCAGTGCTGAATGAGACCAGCCGCGTCTGCCAGATCGTAGTCATCAACGATGAGTCATCGGGTGCAGCGGGTCCGAACGGCAGTCACGTGACGAGGCAGCTGGGCTCGCCAACCGACGGAGCCGTGAGGCTGTGGAAGGCGGATGACTTCGAGCAGCAGCTTCGGTCCAAGAGCTTTCGACTCGCCGTCACAAGTGAGAAATAAACCAATGAATTTTGAATTTGGGATTCGGGTTGGAATCATTCCTTTACGAATTTGAAATAATCCTATCCAATTCTATTCCTGTGACTCATCCTTTGCGAAAGACCTCGTTTCTAGAACTGACCAGGACACCCAGTAGATGCCCGCATACAGTGCCTCTATCAGCCGTTTAGTATAGAAAATATAAAATTAATAATTTAAATATATTAAAAAAATCTGGTAAAGAAAAATCCCAGCGGGTGGCTGTGGCTCCATAGAAGACCAGAAGCAATTCACAGCTGATACTGGGATTGGGATTGTGGAATGGAGTTTGGGTTCTGGGAAAATGACGTGTGTTTGACAAGGCGCGTTTATGGTGCGTATTTATTGATTAGCAAGTTCAAAGGTTCTAAACGAAACTGAAAGTAGGCTCGAGGTCTTAAGACATCGCCGTTGGCGCGCAACCATGAGGTGAGTGGGTCTGCTATAAACTCGGGTGCGTTGTCCGACACTACTGTCTCCGGAACGCCAAATCGTGTGAATACGGTTCTGAGGCAATGTATGATGGAATCGGTTGCCCGGTCGCGGCATGGGAAGGCCTCTATCCAACGTGAGAAAGAGTCCAGGATGACAAAATGTTATCAGTGTTATTTACGTAGGCCCAATCCATATGAATGCGCGCTGGAATGGGGTAGCCTGACGGTGACCAAAGATCACTGTCTTGACCATTATGTGGGTGTAGCTGATTGCAGCCGGGGCAACACAAAAGCTCCCAAACCGAATGACAGTCTAGCATCTGAATAAAAATTCACACCCTTTACGATGAACTAACTAACTGAACAAGATATTCATCAAGTCTTGTCGAAGACCCTGATGACAAGGACAACTAACATTGTTCTGTGTGAACCTCTACAGCGAATCCCTACTAGTTAAAAAAATAAACACAATACAATATAGTGAGCATTAATAACCGGCATGGTTTCATGATGAAATTTTGTGAGCAGAAAAATGCTGCCTATATTGTTGGTTTTTGCCACCAGAATCTTCGACGAGAATTCTGGAATTTGTGAGTCTAGAAGTTGTTTCATCAGCTAGAGTGCCGTGTTCTGGATTACCAAGGCGATTGGTTATATATTTTAGGAGATGCAGAAGGAAGAAAAATCTGGGTATTTGAAATACCCCATGTCTTTCGAATGTTAAAGGAAACGGGAAGATTAATTAATTAACGCCCTTGACCCAACTGTAACAGCTTGAGCTTGTTGAGAGAACGTTGGCACTTGAAAAGTTTGCAGTTGAAACCATAGCAAACGAACTTGTAGGGAAAAGTACAACAGAGAGGGATCGACCGATAACAATAATACGAGTATAAAATGAGACCAGCGCTAAAACTGGGTTTCAAAGCACAGCAGAAAAGGAGAGTGGGATTCCTTTGGTGGCAGTCCCGAATCCCAAGGATTAAAAAGAACAAGCGAATTTAGTAAAGTGATCAGCGAGCAATATTGCAAAACAACGCTGACACAAGCGTGAATAAATATGGTAAATTATTAGCGAGATAAACGAAAAGAAACATAACTAATAAATTCAGTTGGCGCAGAAAAAGAAGATTGCGAGTTGAGCACAAGAACGGTTGAAAAAGGGGGCTAAAGATAAAAACCATTGAGAAGAAAGAAGACAGGCTGAAAAGGACGGACCAGGAGAGATAAAGATAACAGAAACAGAACAGAAGGACCAAAATAAAATTTTCATCTTACTTCAACTTAACTCAAATTGCTCTTTTTAAGCAATTTTTCAAAGCAAAGCAAAGCAATTTCACTTTGCCGATTAGCTTCTCACACCTGGCTCGTTACATGTGAGCAGCTAATCTCTCACACTGCCGCATCACTATTCGACTCACCAAACAGACAGCAGCTCCGGCCGGAACGGATCGGTTCAGCTCTTCTCCATGCCGTTCGCTGCCTGCTTCCGCATCGAGGCCTTCGGAGCTGCTGGGGGCAACACAACACAACCGAGCCGCGGCGGCAGAGGCGCCTCATCAGCTGGGAGCTTCTGGCTCGCCGATGGCACCCGACTGGACATTGTGGTCGGACAGGCCGGTGGCAACTCGGCGTGTGGTTATGGCGCAGGTGGTGGCGGTGGCAGCTTCGTGTACATCAACAACGGCACTGGCAGTCCTCGGCTGCTCCTGGCTGCTGGAGGAGGCGGAGGGACATCTTGGAATTGGGGTAAGTGCACTGAAGCTCAGAAGAGAGTGCGCCATTCGAAAATATTTGTTTCTCTCTTAGCAGTCACTGAGAGCTTAAAGTTTATAGTTGTTAGTGATTGGAATGGTTTAGGCTGTTGAGTCAGGGCTCATAATGCAGCCTTTGTAGGCCCAGAGCTCAAGCATTCACTGAATGAGCCTCAGCGACTGGTGCAGTCCCTCCAGGTTCAGCCAGGGTCACAGATAGCAGAGCAGGATAAGCGTCTGAGGCCAGGAGTTGCTGGGCAGGAAGGACCATCGATGTCGAGGGCTCTGATTGGCAGGCGTCACATTCAATGGACTTGAACTTTCAAAGCTGCAGTGCAGCAGATTTAGACAGAAGCAACATGGAGGGCAAATCCTGGCTGACAAGCGATTAATCGGTAAATTTAATTCTCTTCATTAGCCATCCAAAGCAGTTTGACGAAAAATTGCCAATCAAGAATATAGGAACATGGATTTCATCGCGCAAAAACTTGGCTGTTTAAAACATTTTCATTGAACACAGACAAAGTACACTCCCTTCCAGCTACTCAGTCCATCGTTAGTATTGAGTAGCTCGTATCAGCAGGGTTTTAGCAGACAGATTCGAGGCAGTTGGAGGACAGATCTGCGCATGCTCGAGGAACTCGGAGATCCGCAGATAGGTTGTGAAATTCATGAGATAAAGAATTGAGCAGCTCATATTCGTACTAGCGTAGATTATTTTAGAACTACTGAAAGTGAAAATTGGCTTGTCCGCCAGTTTTACAGACTTTCAGCAATAAATTAGGAAACTGGCAGCTCACCGAGCGGTGTGCCACCTGAGCTGATTGACAGAAACCATGCAAACCCATGGAATATTCGCTGAAATCCCAGATGGCGTGAGTGGTGATGGCGGCATCAACGGCTCGGACAGCTGGCCGAAGAACAAATGGACTGGCGCTGGAGGAGCTGCCGGTCAGCCGGGTCTGGTGGCGCCCTATCGCTACAACTCCATCTTCTCGTGCGGCGGTGCCGGCGCCGGCTGGCTCGGCTCGGCCCAGCCCAGCAACTTGTCCTTCCCTGATCCCGGAGGTCCCGGTCTGAGCCGCATCGACGGCTGGCTCGGCGGAGCTCGCAACTCCTCCTGCCCCACTGGCGACGGCGGCTTCGGTGGAGGCGGGGCTGGCGGCGGCTGCTGCGCTGGCGAACGCATCGGTGCTAGCGGCGGAGGCGGCGGATTCAGCGGTGGAGGTGCAGGCACACGCGACGGACAGGCTGGAGGTGGGGGCGGCTCCTTCTGCAGCGGCTTCGGCTGCGCCACCGCCACCGGCGCCAACTCGGAGCCGCAGGGCCGCGTGCTGCTGAGCGCGTCTGCGGCCTGCGGCTGACGCTCAGAGCGAGGGGAGCCGCCAATCTGTGCCTCAGGTGGCGACAGTTGGTGACAGGTGGTGACAGGTGGTGACAGGTGGTGACAGGTGGTGACAGGTGGTGACAGGTGGTGACAGGTGGTGACAGGTGGTCACAGGTGGTGACAGGAGGTGACAGGTGGTGACAGGTGATAACAGGTGGTGACAGGTAGTGATCCGTGATGACAGGTGGTGACAGGTGGTGACAGGTGATGACAGGTGGTGACAGGTGGTGACAGGTAGTGATCTGTGATGACAGGAGTGACTGGAAGCAGTGATTCAGTGATGCCCAGAAACATTGACAATAAGACTGCAGAAGATCGGATCAATTGAAATTATTTACCGGACTCAGTGTCAAATGGTTTTGACACTTTGACAATCCAAAATAGTTTTTTGGATTGCAAGCGAAAAGCAGCACAAGAATTCAAAATTTTCCCATGTCAAGTTGCTAATTTATTTATTACTTCTGCACTCGTTTATTCGACACAAATACTGTTTATTCACCACATATACAGTTTATTCAACACAAATACAGTTTATTCAACACAAATACAGTTTATTCAACACAAATACTGTTTATGCAACACAAATACTGTTTATTGAACACAGATACTGTTTATTCAACACAAATACTGTTTATGCAACACAAATACAGTTTATTCAACACAAATGCTGTTTATTCAACGCTGGTTTGACGCTGGCTTAGGACAGTGAAGGGTTGATTGGAAGTCACAGTTTGCAGCAATGGCATTTCACACGAGTCGCGATTGCGACATCCTATGAAAACCATTGGTTCAAATGTCCATCAACCCCAGTGTGACTTCAGTGACAAGATTCGACTGCGATAGACGTGGAAGGCATCGATAGCCAGCTAATACCAGCTCCTTAGCTGTCATGCTAGTTTATTGCTGGGTTCGAGCATTGCTTGGGGTAGGCACAACAATTCTGTTCGTGACCTGTGGGACGAGTGTGACTGGGCTGGCATGAGGCCAATAGAATCACTCCCTTCTTTCACAGACTCCACTCCCCTTTCTCCCCTGTCATCTTCTCTGGTAGCTGCTTTCCCCTATCCTCTCCCCCGACATTTCCTCTCTCATTTGTCCCCTTCCTCCGCACAGGCGAGCCTCTCAGCCAACCCTTTCAGCATCGGCAGCTGCTTAGAGTTGATTTCTCATGACGAGTTTTGGCGTGTTGATCAGACACACGAAACTCCCACTTCTAGACAATGGGGAACAATTGCCTAGGAATTTATAACAGTCACTTGAGACTTACTGCAATTGCTTCTTGTTCCTTGAGTAGTTTGTAGTCTTCTGGTCTTCGAAAGCCGGCGGTTCTTATTATCCTTGTTCTGGTCGACCGTGAGGTTTCGAGTCTGTGTTTCTTGAGTCTTTGTAGTCTTGTCTTCTTTGTCTTCTTGGCAGCTGCTTGAGTTTGTCTGTTGGCCAATAAATGACGAGAGCGAATCAGATTACTTTTCGGTTTCCTCGAGCTCGGAATTCACAATAGAAACGTGCGCCCTAGTGAACAATTGAAATCTCTCGTGTATATCTCTAATAGGTCCTCCTGAAGAGCGTCTTCTTCGTTACCTCCGAAAGATAACGGATAACTCAAATCAAATCAATCAATAATCCTCTAGGAATGTATCCTAGGAAACAAGGAGGCTAGTAATCTATTAGTAATCTATTAGTAATCTATTTAACTCATTCCTAAAAATAGATTAAACGTTGTAGCTATGGTTTCCTTGTGACATTACTTTAAGCAGCGTGTTAAGCAAAAGCACATTTTACAACTCTCTACAATATCTCCTTTTTTTACGAAAAAATTCGTCCCGAATTTATTATTGACAAATAAAATTTTGGTATAAAGATGTAGGAGAATATACTGATATGCAACTTATTGTTGAAATAGTTGATAATTCGATTTAAAACTCACACCTAAAGCGTGAGAGTTAATAGCTCGTACCATCACCGAGCAGTAGCAATAATTGTCATTATGTATATCTATATATCCGCTACGAACGTATTAGTTAGTGGTAATTGTAGGCAAAATTGTAATTAAGAGGCGATAGTGAATGTAAGAAAAGTGTTGGATTTTCATTCACCCATAGATGATGTTGTTTAGGTGTGTTGGGTGTTGTCGCCTTATTTTTTCGACCATCTTGCTTATCGGCCAAAAAAGTTTTTGCAGTTGTGTGTAGGTTATTAGTTTATTCGGTCCGTTCCATCAACATGAGGAAGGTGTCGAACGCCGTTGGTTCTCCTGGACTTTCAGCAATATTGTGGGCGAGCAGTAAGAGCCTTTGACGATGCGCTTTTAAACGCCATGGTATTGGCCATGATTTTATGTTACTCGTTAAGTCGTTTATGCTGGCCTCCTCGCAGTTATTTTCGTCTAGTAGGAGGTCTAGGTGTATGGGCGTCATGTAGGTGATCTTTGTAGTATTGTCCAACATCTTCTCTAAACAGTCTGGGCAGGAAGTGCTGTTTCTTCTTGCCATTGATTGTAAGCAGCTAAAACAACTCCAATATCGATTTTCGCACAATCGTATGTTGGGTTGTTCGTTGCATAGGACGCACCATACTCGGCTCCTGCGACACAGCGGACATGTAGGTAGTGGGCCCTGGCTTGTGCAGTTTAGACAGACTTTATGCCCCCATTCGCATACTGGAACCAGATCTAGGCGTTCGTCGAGGCAGATGGGGCACAACTCTCGATTCATCTGTTGAAATATTTTAATAATATTCTGATTCAGAGTTATTATACTGGTATGTTTCTTGAGATGGTAGTATATATGATAGATCCTCGTTTCGCAAAATTAGTGTGGGAAGAATTGTACAGAAAATGGGACAGGGATGAAGATTCATGTCATAGACAAGATTAAACAGTTTTTGTGCAATATCATGTATGGACAATTGTCTAAGCTTAGGGCCGTATTGCAATGAGTATCGTACGCTCGTACAATGTTTTTACGCGTTTTGTGAGCAATTCGTGGTATAGGCCATGGTTTTAGAAGTTAAATTATCTTATTAGAGGAAAAAAGAGTATAGGTTAATGGATGAAGTTGGCAACCATAATTTGGTTTAATACGCGCAAGTTTGTTATAAATCATGAATAGTGGGGTATTATTGCAAACAGGACATTGGAAAATGGCTCGATAGGCAAACTTCTTCATGCATTGCGGACACATAAAATGTTGGTTTTGACAGTATTGTACTGTTCGCCATGAGTTACATATCATACATTGGCGGAGATTTCCACGGCACAGAGGACAGTTTTTTAATGGTTTTTTGTAGTGTGCGAGGCTTAAGCAAGAACCGCAAACATGGTGTTTATTGACACATATACATGGTAGTTTACATGAGAATTCTGTAAGACAGACAGGACAGTCCATGGTAGTGTTCGCGAAAATTTTGTGGGCGTTTGCAGAGAGCAGAGGTTTAGTCGCCTTTTACGACAAGCTTGAGAAGCTGTAGTGCTATTCTTAATCCCGGTCACTACACGGGGAACAATAAACGAGTAATTTAACGAGAACGTAGGTTATACGTCTGCTTATTTGGTGGTGTGTTTGTGGTTTGTGTCTCGGCATGTGCTGTTGCAATGTGCGTGTTTGTTGTTTTTGTGTGTTCTGGATTCTGTAACGTTGGAAGGAATGTAGTGTCCTTAGTGATGCGTTTTAAACGTTAAATGTGAACATAGAACTGAGGTTGATGTGGATCCTGGATATTTGCAAGGCGTGCTGTTGTTGCGGATATCAGTGCTGTTACACGGAAAGGTCCTTTGTATTTGAAGGCATGTTTGTGCGTATGCTGTGCCGGGTAGTGTAGGTAGACGATATCTCCCACTTGTAAAGTAAAGATGCATGATTACTTGTTGTAGGTACGGTAGATTGATTGTCGAGATTATGTTTTGCAATTTGCCATGCTAGGTGTAATTGAGAAGTGAACTTTTGTAGTGTCGTTGGCGTGTCAACATATTGAGATGGCAGTAATTTCTGAACTAATAGGTTCGGTGGTTGAAAGTCTCTAGAGAACATCAGAATGAATGGTGTGTTCTCTGTTGAGCGATGAACTGCGCTGTTGTAGGCCATTGTCACTGATTGTATGTAAATAATCCAATCTTCAGGTTGCTTATAGACAAAGTGTGTCAACATTTCATGTAGGTTTCTGTGAAATCTTTCGACGAGGTTTGCTTTTGGATTATATGTCGAGGTGAATATCTGTTGAATATTCAGTAGTTTGGCGGCCTGTTGAAATAATTGTAATGTGAATTGTGTGCCATTGTCAGATGTTAGCGTCTTCGGGTTCCGAATTTGCAGATAATTTCATTATAGAAGGCCATTGCTACTGTTGTCGCTGTGATGTCAGGTATCGGAATGGCAACGGCGAATTTCGAGAAAACATCCAAGGCTGTAAAAATGTAGTTGTAGTCGATAGAGTGTTGTCGAGCCGGTGGTAGTGGTCCGGTAATGTCAATTGACACTGTGTCCCATGTAGTTGTCTTCGGCACTGATTGGAGTTCAGGTTTTTGTCGTCTTTCGATTTTTGTTGAAGCACATGAGTGACATTGTATGCAGTACTTGCGAATGTCTAAATTCATTGTTGGCCAAAAATAGAATTAGACTACTCTATGGATTGTTTTCTTGGCGGATAAGTGTCCGGCTAATGGACTATCATGGAGTTCGTGTAGGATCGCTGAACGGAATGTGTATGGTAGGTACAGTCGCGGAATATTGTTGTACACCCAGTAGAGTGCGAGTTCTCTGAAAACTAGACTAGTTTTGTGCTTTCGTAAGAATTGTTTTTCGATTTTTGTAAGTTATTTTTCCGTTTCTTCATTATCTTCTTGTATGGCTTTGTAAAAGGAATCGTCTTGTTGTGCTTTCAACAAGTCTTTTATGGTTGGAATTGGATGAACTGCATTGATCTCGTATGTTCTGGACAGTGCATCAGCGGCTTTACTCATTGGCCCTGGTTTGTAAACCAGGTGAAAGTTGTAGTCCTGTATTTGAGGACCATTCGGATAAGTCTATTGTTCGTCTGTCCTTTTGTTTTAACAACGTGAGTCAGCGGTGCATGATCTGTGCGAATGATACGCTCGTAGTTGGCAGTGGTGATCCATAGATGTAGTAATGGAATTGTCGAAGAGCAAACAGAACAGCTAGTAGTTCTCGTTCAGTGGCTGACCATTTTGTTTCGTTTGTTCTTAGAGCTCTGCTGATGTAAGCAATCGGTTTTTCTTTCTTTGGTTCCATTTCCTGAAGTAGTACTGCTCCTAATCCACTTCCTGATGCGTCTGTTTCTATGATAAAAGGTTTGTGGAAGTTCGGGTGTTTGAGAAGAGCATCACTAGTTAGTTGTTGTTTGATTCTATCGAAACTTTCCTGTTGTTCCGCTTTGCAGTTGTCTTCTTTCCACTTTGGAATTTTTAGTAGTTCGTACAATGGTTTAGCCGTTTGTGCAAAGTTAGGTAGGAATTTTCGGAAATATTGTGCTAGTCCAAGGAATGACTGCAGTTTGGTAATTGACGTAGGTTTCGGGAACTTCTTGACCTTGTCGACGTTATTTGGGTCTGGTGATATGCCTCGTGATGAAACGTGATGTCCAAGATATCGGACCGAATCTCTGCAGAATTTACATTTTGTTGGTTGCAGTTTTAGACCTTGTTGTCGGAGTAAGAAGAGAGCTTGTTCCATGACTTTTACTAGTTGTTCAAAGTTATTTCCAGAGGCAAGGATATCATCAACATAGTGAAGCAGATTTGTACATCCGGCTAGCATATAGGCTGTAAGACGGCTCATTGTTGCTGGTGAGTTGGAGATTCCCATTGGACTTCTCTGATACGCGAAAACTTCTCCTTTGTAAGTTTTGAAGGCAGTGTATTGTTTTGAGTCTTCTTCAAGTTCGATTTGCCAGAATCCATGTCGTAGGTCAAACACAGTGAAGAGTGTTGCCGTATTGAGTCGTGCTAGCAGTTCTGAGATTTTTGGTAGACTTTGTTGATCGGTGGGAATGTACTTATTTAGGACTCGGAAATCACAGACGAGTCGTCTTTCGTTTGTTTCTTTCTTTTCGACAAGAAGGCAAGGTGAAGAATATGCTGAGACGGTTCGTTTTATGATCCCTGCTTTAAGCATTTTTTCTATGATTTCATCGAAATGTTGTTGTAGGTGTTTAGCAACTGGATATGGTTTACATTGGATTGGTTCTTGATGAGGTAGTAGTTCAATCTTTTGCTTGATATCACGAGCACATCCGATGTCGTAATCGTGATGACAGAAGACGTCGTTATACTTCCACAATAGATCTTTAACTTGTGCTTTTTGTCCTTCGGTGATTGGACTTTGAGAAAGATCAATTTGTTGTAGGAATTTTTGTTTAGACATTTTTGTTGTTGTGTCTGGTTGGATGAGCATTACTGAAGCTTGTGTGTTGAGATGTCCCATGCATGTTCCTGCATAGATTTTTACTGGATGTTGATTTGGATTTATAATTTGTACTGGGATGTTTCTTTCCTTTGTGATAAGGACTAGAGCCGTTGGTATTAAAACTTCTTTTGTTGTGAGGATCTTCTTTCTTGGTTCAAATATCATAGCTTCTTCGACATCGTCATGATTGGCGAGGTATGCTTTAACCCAACATGTACTTTCCGGTTGTATGAAAACATCTTGTTTAATATGTACTTTTGGTTGAAGGTGAACTTGGCTGACTAAGGGATGTTCCACATTGTCCAGTTTGAATGTTTGTTTGTTGAAATCAAATGTTAATGGTGGATTCATCTGCCGAAATGTGTCGATTCCAATAATAACATCTTGACTTGGAAGATGGTCAATAACAAATTCTTGTACTAGAAGTTGCTTGTTTGCAAGTTTAAGTGATATATTCACTTGTCCTAGGATATTAAGTGCATGTCCTCCGGCTCCGGCGACAGCGATTGAAGAAGGTCGCATATGAAGTTGCAATTTGTCGTAGAGTCTTTTTGTGATGACTGTGATTGAACTTCCTGAGTCGAGAAGTGCTTTACTGGGCATGTTGTTTATAAATACTTGAGCCATCGCTCTACCCATATTGGCTTGCAAGGTGCAAATGTAATTTGCTGGCCATTTTGGATCCGTTGGTAGACGAGGAGATGTCGGCGGTGGTCTCGCTGTCCTGATTTTAATTTTTGGGTAAATATTTAATCGTTCTGGTTCTGGTGCTGTTGGCAATAATTGTTTTCCTTGATCTTGTAGTAGAGTTTCTTCATTTTTTCGTTGGGTGTAGTAGTTTCTTGTTGTTTGTCAATTTGGAAAATCCGTTGTTTTGCTGGATAGGCTCGTGCTACACATCGTACTGCTGTGATAAAGATCATTAGTGCAAGGTGAATCCATACAATGCATGCACTGGAGAAGATGAATCCCTGATAGTAACTTCCTTTTCCTTGGAGTAAATCGAGAAAGCTATTCGACCAAAAGGATCCTATTGCGTTATGTATGATGAATCCTGTCGAAAAGGATTGTTCTTTGTCCTGTTGGTTGTTTTGGGTAAAGAGCTTTTTCATCATCTGTCGTTGGGCGATAAAAACTTGAAGAAAATCATTAATTGTCCATCCTAGTGTGATTTCGTCAAGTTTGATGTCACTAAATGGTTTATAGGTGGTCTTATTTATCTTGAGCTGTAGGTCCGCTAGTTCGTATGTTTCGTCGATAATAGCTTGCATACCAGTGATGTTTGTAATGTGCCCAGTTGTTGAGACCTTGTGTAGTTTATTATTAATGTTGAAATAGTTGGCTGCGTCAGCGCAGGGTCTCGGGATTACAGTTCCAACAATTATATTGTGCACAGTATCTAGAAATCCTTGAATTCGTTTCCCATTGTAGTAAGCTTCGATTCGGGGTTTATCGTAGCACGTAGTTGATGTGTTTGATGGCAAGATATTAAAATGATGTAGTGGCACACATTTGTAGATCAACAGATGGCCATAGATGGGGATAGCTAGAACATCTCGAATGCCTGTGATTTTTCTGAATGTAGACGTTGGATTGACATAATAATTTTGTCGTGCATAGTTAAGTGCAGTTTCGTGCATTCTACAAGTCAGTTGGATCAGGGATTTGTGCAAGTAGTTGAGTTCTTTATGTAGGTTATGTTCCATTGCTGCGAGTTTTGCCGCTAGTAGTCGTGCAGAAACCATTGATGGTCTTTGTATTTCTCTCCTTTTCCGAGCTGTGTTGGTTCTTGTTGAATAAGTACCATTTACCAGTCTCATAAAGGTATCCTCATCCATATCACGTAATTCGAGCGGTATCTCTTGTTCAGACACTAGAAGTTTTTTGGAGTTATCCTTACCGTTAATTCGGAGATACTTGGGTTTTTTGGAAACGTTAGAGCAAAATCCGACGTACTCGCAAGGAAAGTATTTGACAGTAGATTTCCTTTTATTGTATGGTACTTCTGGAATTTACAATCAATATTTGGTTCAACTTTCCATGCAACGAAGTACTGTCGTTGGTATTCTGTAATCTCATAGTGTGGGTTTTGTCGATGTTCAATTTGCCATTTGTAATTTTGATGATATGTTGGAGCCAGCGGTACTTGCCATACGAGCGTACTGCTTCGTTCCAGAGTTTTGCTGTTTCGCAGAACCCTGTGTTGTACTTACAGTCTTCAAGTGATAATTGTAGAGATTCCATGTTTTCAAACGGATTGTGGTAAAACAAGACTTTCCGGATCAAGTAACTGTTTGTCGTGGTGTAACGTGGCTATATGTATTCGTTCCAATGGACATATCTACCGTTCGCACTGTTCTTGGTTCTGAAGAGTTGAGAGTTATCAATCTTTTCATCGGCATGAAGTTCTCCATCTTTAGAAAATAATGTTTGGTTCCACTGAAGGCATTCTTCTTGTGTGACAGGCAGTGCTGTTTGCCAGAATCGGATGCGATTCCATTGGATGTACCAAACCTTTTCTAGTTCATGTTTATCTCGGAAACAGACAATACCATATTGTCTATGTTTCTTTGTGTTTGCTTTGTAGACATCGATCGTTAATGGAATAGGTTTTGTTTGATTAGTTTTAAAGTAACTGCACTTGATTTCCGTTGGTATGTTGTAAATGACTGGTTGGATGTTGGCATCAGTAGGGCATATCATGGGCACTGAAGATACGAGGAGCGTACTGAAAGTTTTGAGATACGTCTGACTTATAAGTTGCAGCTGCGCGCCTTTTAATGTACATACTGTACCACCTTAAAAATGAATGAGTATAAATTTTCAGCCTTTGCGCTCTTGTCAATTTTTCACAATCACTCTTCAAAGTCAATACCCCCTACCAAACTGTACTCGCTCCAATGGAGTTGACAAACCGCGACTTTCGTGCCATGATTGTTTATGACCAGCGTAAAGGTCTCACGCAAGAGCAATGCGTTGAAAGTTTACGTGCTGCCTTTGGAGACCAAGCCCCTTCACGTGCCACCGTTTTTCGGTGGTACAGTGAATGCAAGTGGGGCCGGAGCAGCCTTGATGACGAGCCTCGGTCGGGACGTCCAGTTTCCGCTGTCACGGACGAAAACATCGCTGCCGTCCGGAGAATGATCGACGAAGACCGGCGAGTGACCTGTGCCGAGATCAGGGAGGCTCTTGGCATTGGATCGGCAGCGGTTACGACCATCCTACACGACAAGCTGGGAGCCTCCAAGCGATGTGCCCGATGGGTGCCCCACAACCTGACGGAGGACCAGAAAGCGGAGAGGGTGCGTTGGTGCGAATTCATGCTTGAAACGACTCTGGCACCTCGAAGCGATGCTGGGAGATTGTCACAGGTGATGAGACCTGGGTCTACCAGTACGACCCGGAAACCAAGCAGCAGTCGGCAGTTTGGCTCCTTCCGGATGATGCCACTCCAACGAAGGTCAAGCGGGCCCGCAGCGTCGGGAAGCAGATGGTGGCGACTTTCTTCAGCCAGGCTGGCCACCTGGCGACTGTAGCGCTCCAAGACAGGCGTACAGTCAATGCCGACTGGTACATCAACCAGTGCCTGCCGCTGGTGTTTGATGCGTGGCGCAGACGCCGGCCGCGCACCGGACTTCGTGGCCTGCTGCTGCACCACGACAATGCCAGTGCGCACACGGCTGCTGCAACATTGGCATTTCTGACCGAGAATGGAGTCCAGCTGGTGACGCATCCTGCATATTCGCCGGACCTGGCACCCTGCGACTTCTTTCTCTTCCCTTTGGTGAAGAACCAACTGCGCGGGACTCGGTTTGAGAGCCCTGAAGCAGCAAGAATCGAGTTCGAGCGGGTGGTTTCAGCAGTGCCTGAAGAACAGTGGGCTGGAGCCTGGACGCAGTGGTTTCACCGAATGAGGAAATGTGCACAAGCTGGTGGCAACTACTTTGAAAAATTGTGACAGAGAATTTACCTCAGACACTTTTGGTTTTGGTGCATCTCAAAACTTTCAGTACACCCCTCGTAGTACAACTGTCGGGAGAAGTAACATCACGATGGCTGAAAACAACCATCTTATCAGTATGTGCCTTTTCTTTTTCTTCACTTTGGTTGGTGGTTTATTGGTGTTTATTGAATATCGTTGGTCTTCTGTCTCTCCAATTGGTGGAGTAAGGCGCATAGAAAAGTGCCATGGGTTGTTGCATCCTGATGGTCTGGTTTGTTGGTTATACCAGGTTGGTTTTTTCATATCGAATGTTAATGGTGTATTGAGAGTTTGCGGTACGGTACTTGTAGTATCCGTTCTCATGTCGATCCACGTTGTTGGTTCATCATAGACATGATCGTCATCCTTTTCCATCGACGTACCGTAGTCACTTTTAGTCTGAGAAGATCTATCGTGCTTCGAGTAGTACGATTCGGTATTCACTGCTTTATTGTGTCCATTCTGTCCTTCCGATAAATTGACAGGGGTTATGTTTTCGTATTCGAGATCAGGTTTGTACTTGGGTGTCGAAGGCGGTGTCTCTGTCAAGTCGATGTCATCGACTAAAATTTGTAGCATGCTGATGCTTTCTTCAGACGTGTTGTGTGAATTTGTCGCACTGTGGTCCTCATTACTCCTTTCTGTGGATGTGGACAATTCATCTATGCCTTCTTTGTTTTGCAGAACTTTTGAAAGATCGCTCATCGTTGGAATTTTGAATAATCCTTTGATTTGTTGTTGTAATTGCTTTCGTTCAATGTGTTGACAGGTGTTGAAGATTATTAATTATTAAAATTATTAAATAAGATTATTATTATTATTATCAAAAAGATTATTGTTTACCGATTGTACCATATGACTAAGCTTATTGTTACTGTGGTTTGGCATACTCGACTTGAAGCATTATTTAACGCTGAAGCATTGTTTAACGCCGATTGTTTAATCCCGATTGTTTAACGATGCCTCATCGAATCAGAAACGTTCTAGACTTCACTGAGTGTGTATTGTCTATGGCTACAACTGTGCCATATGGAGTGAAAAGCAGTAGAGGAATACATAGGTTGGACTCTGCTAAGCTGTGCCATAGACTATTGGAGCGAAAAGGAGTAGAGAAATGCAAAGGGTTTGCGTTTAAAAATACAAGTTATAAGTTTCACTGTCTGCACTGATTCCAAAAATGCATCTAATACATTGGAAAAACTTGCCGACCGACTCTTTTAACGGAGTATCTGCTAGCGAAATGGATTTTCTTTCAATGCTGAGTGCAACGGACCACTCGGAGGACGCTGATCTACTGGAATTTGTCAACTTCTTAGAAGATCCCGCCCGTGAAGATCAGTCGGTGCTGGACATATCATTACCGGATCTACCTGGTGACGCACCACTGTCGGTTGACGATCTCGATCGCATTGAAATCGATTCGCTACCCAAGAATACGCGAGAACAGATGTTCCAACATGGAAAAGCATTTGTGGAGTTTCTACGAAGACAAACTGAAGTGTCCCCTGAGACGATTTCGCAGACCATGCTGAATGAGTTTCTATGTTTCTACTACTTTTCGTTAAAGAAAGCTGACGGAGGAAGGTACGCACCTGCGTCCTTGGTTTGCATCCGTGCCGGCATTCAGCGCTACTTTTGCATCGTTCTTAAGCGTTCTGTGGATATCATTTCTGGAGGAGAGTTTGCTGCCGCTAACAGAATGCTACGCGTCAAAGTACGCGAATACAATGGATCTGGTGCTTTCAGAAGACAATATCCGCCAATTGAGGAAGGAGACCTAGAGCGATTGCGGAAATACTTTGATAGAAGCACAGCAGAACGTGTTCAGGATGAAGTGCTCTTCACATTACTCTATACATTAGGTGAGCGCGGCCAAGAACATCTTAAATATCTCAAGAAGAAGGGCACCTTGGTAGAAGGAATAGATGCTGATAGCCAACCATATCTGAGCCTGCCAGATCTGCCAACGAAGAATCAATCGACTGATCCAACGCGTGCTAAGAACAACTCAGCAAAGCAAGCTCGCCTCTATGGACAGCAGCGAGATCTTGTCGTCGACTACTTAAAGCTGCTACCGGAGAACACAAAAGATTCATCCTTCTTTCCACGCCCACTGGCAAACGATGGAAGCGGTAACCTTCGTTTTTCAAGTAACCAGGTTAGAGGCATTAATTGGCTAGCTAACTTCAAGCGTCACCTGAGCGAGATCTGCAAGTTGTCAAAAATGTACACTAATCATTGCATCCGGGTCACGCGTATTTCGGATTTGCATGAATGTGGACACAAGCTGGACGAAATCATGACTATTACTGGGCAGAGGGCCAAGTCGACTGTCCGGCGTTACTTGTCGAGAAGACGCGATCGGTCCATTAAACAAGTTTCGATTGCTCTAAGTAAAGCGCTGGAGCGACCACTAGCAACTACAAGTAACTTGAATACCGATGTCAAGCCGTTATGCGATGGGGCTGCCGAAGGTGCTGACGATGTTGTAGCGCCAATGATGGTAATCGAGTCTAGCGTCGGAGCCTCTGCCACTAGTGCTGAGGCGGCGGAGCCGGGGATTGTGCATGTGACAGCCAACGACAGCGAGAAAAAAACAACAGTCGTCCTAAATTTCAACGGAAAATTCGAAAACTGCAGCTTCCAAATCAAAGGGACGTAAGTCGCCAAGTTTCGTCATTTCAATATAGGGAATAAACTATATCGAGGTCCCATAACAATGTGAACGGAATAGTAATATTTATTGCTTGTATTGTAAAACACGTTATTAGTTTTGTTAATGCGAAATGTTGTTTTGATTTGTTTTAATTCCAAAATATAACTCAATATAGCTAACCAATAGTCTATGGTTAAATCTGCGAAACATCGTTAAACAATCAACTTCTCTGTGAAACGTTGTTAGTATGCTAAACCATAGCAACAATACTTTCTCTTGGCGAGGGAGTCGATAACTCTTCAAACAATGAACCCATTATGCAGCTACTGTCGTTGCTTATGTTGTCGTTCTGTATTTTCTGTGTTGACTCATTGATAAGGTAAACATTTTTATCTTCTGTATCCTCTGTTTCCTTTTGTGGCATGGGCGGCTCTTTCGAATGGTCGCTTTCGATTATAGTAACATAGGCTGCACCATCGTTGTCCAGATGAAGGTCATTGATTTCTTGCTCCTTCTTTTGTTTCTCAAGTTCATCAAGAACATTGACGGAAAAGTCTGGCATAAGATCTTCAATCTTGAACTTTGGTTCAATAGTTTGAGTGTATTCAGGCTCAATAGCTTGAGTGTATTGTCGACGGACTTGCGTTGGTTGTCTTGGAGGTGGAGGATTTCTTTGTTGACGATAAGGTACGATGGCATTAGATGGTCTGCTATCTTGTTGTCGACTATTTGTCCAATTACGGTTTGAAAGCTGTCTTGGAGGACGAGTCCAATTGGTCTGTCGATTGTCATTGTATGAACGTGGGTTGCCACGTGATCTGCAGTCTCTAGCATAATGACCGATCCTTCCACAGGTATAGCAAGTTGATGTGTGTAAGTATCTTTGTTGTGGTTGTGGATAGGAATACCTCTGCTGTTGTGGTACAATAGCAGAAGTTTGGTGTTGCTGCATGAGTTTGCTTAATTGTTCTGCTAGTTGTGTCGTGTCACTATTATGAGTAGTCATAAGATGCATTCCACAACGGAGCAATTGTTCCTCTGTGTTAATAGTTTCTCTCAGCAGTCTATCTCGCAAAGTAGGCTGTGCGTTGTTAATCACATGAAGTATTAAGCTTTGTTCCCGGTCTTCAAGACGTTGTCTTTCTCGTGCAGCTGATTCGGCAGGTCCTATAGGTTGAGCTCCTTGATCCAATGGTGGAGGCTGATGTAATGCTTTGACGATCTTACGGATGTCATCAACAAAGGTGAGAAAACTCTCAGTGGAACTCATTTTTCGATTATGAAGTTTATGAAGGAGTACCGATCTGTTTGTTCCACATCGTGCGAATTGTGCTCTCAGTTGGGTAACTAGAGCTTGATAATCTTGTTGTACTGCAGCTGTCAATTTTCCATAGATTTCTCGGGCTGTTCCTTGTAACAGTGGAGGTAGGAGGAGTGCTTTCTCTGCATTCTGTAATCCATATTCGCGTGAGACCAAATCAAAGTGATCAATGAATTTGTTGAAATCTTTATCCATTGTATACATTCCGACCGTTTCCCTAATGTCACGATGGACCTGATAGTTTCTTCGTGCCATATTCGCAACTGGGTACGGAAATAATTCAAGTTCTGGATCGATGTTCAAGGGTTCGTCCAGATTGACTTCTCTGACAAGATTTAGTGTGAATAAAAAGTGTGTGTGTGCGTGTGCGTGTGTATCAACAAAATGAAAATGGTTTACACGGGGGAATTATTTACTCAGGACAAGGGAGAAAATTTTATACAAGGCAGGGAACGTATGCCGCTTTCAACGCTGAAAAGGGGTTATTGAAATGAGAGCCGGTGAGTTCAGTCGCGCGATTCCCAGGTGTGCAAACAATAGAGCGAAGTGACGCATGTGGCTTATGTGCAAACAATATCCGGTAGGGACAGCAAAATTTTTCAGAGAGATGACGCAACAAAACTTTTATGAAACGGTGGATCAAAGGCAATAATGATGAGTTGCAAAAATTTTTTCTTTTTACTTTTTTGTTAAAACGATTCGAAAGTTGTAACGCAAAAAAATTTAGTATCTCGGCCTGGGCTTGATTGCAAGGCCTGGGCGAGATCACCAGTTAAAGAGTTTTGGCGTGTTGATCAGACACACGAAACTCCCACTTCTAGACAATGGGGAACAATTGCCTAGGAATTTATAACAGTCACTTGAGACTTACTGCAATTGCTTCTTGTTCCTTGAGTAGTTTGTAGTCTTCTGGTCTTCGAAAGCCGGCGGTTCTTATTATCCTTGTTCTGGTCGACCGTGAGGTTTCGAGTCTGTGTTTCTTGAGTCTTTGTAGTCTTGTCTTCTTTGTCTTCTTGGCAGCTGCTTGAGTTTGTCTGTTGGCCAATAAATGACGAGAGCGAATCAGATTACTTTTCGGTTTCCTCGAGCTCGGAATTCACAATAGAAACGTGCGCCCTAGTGAACAATTGAAATCTCTCGTGTATATCTCTAATAGGTCCTCCTGAAGAGCGTCTTCTTCGTTACCTCCGAAAGATAACGGATAACTCAAATCAAATCAATCAATAATCCTCTAGGAATGTATCCTAGGAAACAAGGAGGCCTTTCTCAAATGTATCGACGATATGTGGCTCTCGTAAACTTAGTTCAATTCAACAACTATTGCTAGCAATAAATTACTCTGTCTAGTAAAGCGCTCACCACTTGTCTTTGCCTCAGAGATGAGTCCTCTTCTTCGTAAGATGTTTTGAAGTCCGGTGGACCGCTCCGAGTCTGAATTTTCAGCTCAGATTTTCGCTTGTATTTATAGTAAAATTTTGGAAAAAACCGGTTCTACTACCGGGTGTTTACTTAGGTCACACATATTTGTTTAGTGAGTCATGATTGTGAGTTTTACCATATTTGGAATATTGTGTAAATACAGATACAGAAACCGATGAGTCATAATTGTTTGTTTTACCATATTTGGAATTCAAGCAAATACAGCTGTCAAGAACCGGTTCTCCGGTTTCATGTCACATGACTTTTTTCTAAAAATAGCGAATGACTCATTCCTAAAAATAGATTAAACGTTGTAGCTATGGTTTCCTTGTGACATTACTTTAAGTAGCGTGTTAAGCAAAAGCACATTTTACAACTCTCTACACTCTGTCATAGAGCTTTGAGTCAAGAAACTGCTCAGACAACTCCCCGCCAAACCCCCACTGACCAGAATGTTCCCCATTTTCTTTCTAAATGCTTTTTTTTCTTAGAAAGATGAATAAATTCTCAATATTTTAGTTGCAGCTTGTGCGTCCACCTGTTTCAGCTACTGAGCAGTGCTTAAATAAAGTTTAAGGAACTTTAAGGTCCTGCAGATACGTCTAGATAAAGGTAGGTGACCACCGAAGACGGAGATGATGCAGGCACATTCGGGTGACATGCTGATCAATTTTGAAGGCCTGACAAGGCCGCACTGAGGCGCAGTGCTAATTCATGTAGAGGGGGATATGAAATGGACTAGCGCTTATGGGAAAAGTCTGACTTTCGGCCAGAACCATTGAATTTCTCGACGGTCTGAAGAGCTGGCAGCTTGATTATTGTTTCAGAAGATGCGCGACAAACAGTTGGCCCGCGTTCTAGAGTTTCGTGTGCATGCGTTGCTCCGTTCGGGTGCAGCACAAAAAACTGTCGGGTTCTCCTGCAGAAAATTTTCAAATTTTCTTATTTTGAAAAGTTTATTACTTCACTCTATAGGTATTCACGTTTTCTACAATTAAGCTTCATTTCGCTGACACTGTACTAAGCTTGTAGGCACGATAAGCAGCTCTCACAGCGCGAGAAGTAGACCGGTGAGATCAGGTGCTTCGATGTATCTGTCTATCTTTACAACATTGTCTAGCTAGAGCATGGCTCCCAAACAGTAATTTTCTTCGATATTCTACAAACTCAAAAAGTTAATTGACAAGCTTCCGTCAGACCTTGCAGCAACAGAGCCGCGGCATCCACCCCGCTGTGAAACGGAGCTAAATTGAGAAGTTCTAGCATCTGCTCACAAAGGAAGCCGGGCCACCTGGGTGAAGTGTCAATTGACATGACATGCTGACATTGTGCTGACAATGAGAACACGTCAATAATCAGTTGGCAGTCAAATCAATTGAATAGTCCTGTTAGCAGTGCACTGGGCTCATTGGGGCAGCTAGCGGGCAAAGAATGCACTTCAAGCAACACAAGACTGTCTGGCCTGGCTTGCTTTGTGTATTGGGTACTCATGATGATTAGCAAGAAGCATTGCTGATTTTTGACCCATGAGACTTCTGATCGGCTGCATAAGGCTGCGTGGGTCACCTGAGAAGATTGTGCTGCATTTCTTCATGCAGAGATCGGTCAGGTCAGGAGCAACTTTTGAGATGTCTCAGACATCACCAACGCACAGCCAGGTGAGGCGTGTGGTGCTTTTGGACCTGAAATACTGGCTAGAAGTAGGTGGAAATCAACAAAACAATAGGTTTTAGGGCATTTTTGCTGCCATGTTTCTTAACACTCACTGTTCTCACACACCCACTGTTCTCACACACTCACTGTTCTCACATAATCACTGTTCTCACATAATCACTGTTCTCACACACTCACTGTTCTCAGACACTCACTGTTCTCACACACTCACTGTTCTCAGACACTCACTGTTCTCACATAATCACTGTTCTCACATAATCACTGTTCTCACACACTCACTGTTCTCAGACACTCACTGTTCTCACACACTCACTGTTCTCAGACACTCACTGTTCTCACATAATCACTGTTCTCACATAATCACTGTTCTCACACACTCACTGTTCTCAGACACTCACTGTTCTCACACACTCACTGTTCTCACACACTCACTGTTCTCAGACACTCACTGTTCTCACACACTCACTGTTCTCACACACTCACTGTTCTCACACACTCACTGTTCTCAGACACTCACTGTTCTCACACACTCACTGTTCTCACACACTCACTGTTCTCAGACACTCACTGTTCTCACACACTCACTGTTCTCACACACTCACTGTTCTCACACACTCACTGTTCTCACACACTTACTGTTCTCACATAATCACTGTTCTCAGACACTCACTGTTCTCACACACTCACTGTTCTCACACACTCACTGCATTCAGACACTCACTGTTCTCAAGACTTTGTTTTCAGAGAGTGTTTTGTTTTGTCCAGTCCATAGCAACAGGTCATCGGTAACAGATTCGACTAGAACTGAGTGGGTGGATACAATGATGAAGGCGAGAATGCATCAGAGCTGCTTGGATTGGACAGTGTCAGGTGAGAGGCGGAACTCTGCCTTTCCTTATAAATTTCAGCTGAGCAGCAACCACTGTCAGCGCATGAAACCCTAGCAACTCGTCTCAAACCCTAGCAACTCGACTCAAACCCTAGCAACTCGACTCGAACCCTAGCAACTCGACTGAAACCCTAGCAACTCGACTCGAACCCTAGCAACTCGACTGAAACCCTAGCAACTCGACTCGAACCCTAGCAACTCGACTCGAAACCTAGCAACTCGACTCAAACCCCAGCAACTGGACTCAAAGGCTCCGGCTAGCGAACAGTCGAGCCAAGACTCGAGGAGCAGATCCGAAAGAAGCGAAGGCAACTACGACTTCTAGGCGTGATTGCCTTCTGTTTGAGCAGAGCGGGCCCAGAGGCCCTCGCAAGGCAGAACCGTCAAAGGAGAATTCCCACAGGCAGCAGCAAACAGCACTGAAAGTAGCTGCTGTTTGACTTCCATTTTTAACTATTCGCTACTCCCAGATTCGCAAGCAATCACGCCACTGCAATGCATTGTTTCAGTGGCAGAAAATGTAGGACTGTTCCAGATTTGCTCAGAAGGCTTGCAAATAAAGTTCCATTCACTTTCAGCGGTTCCAATTTCGCAGATGAAATTCAACTCCATTTGATGCAGGGACCCCGACAACTCAAGGCTATTTAATGCGTATAGCAGAGACCGCTTACCTGTCTTCATGCAGTCGCACTCTTACTCCACCAGAGTCCGATTTGAGCTGACTGCGAAATTCACAATGGGATTGACGGTGTTGGCTGCTCTGCTGCTTGTTTGCACCACCGGTGAGTACTGCTGCTGCTGCTTTCGTCTGGGGGAAAATCTTTAGCCAGTACTGCCACTGCACAATAAGGCTACTGCAGTGTGGATCCCTGACCAGCTCAGAACAGGTAGTGAAGTAGCTGCTTCTGAAGCTCGTAGGTGCTTCACCAACCGTATTCTCTGGATGGCTTCCATCGATTAACAAGAAAAATACAAATTGCAGGAGGGCTGCGGGCAATGGCACATCATTTGGTGACAGTAGACCCAGAGCCAGCGAGGAGGCAATTCTGCCCGTTTCGCTGGCTCTTGAGTACACAAGCACACAGTTACCGTACGCAGGCACACACTCACACAGGATGTGTACATCTGCCAAATTTCTTTCATCGTCAGGCAGTGTACACACTCACTGTGTCTTGGAGCATGGAATGTGGCGAATGGTGCCCAGGACCTTGGTGCGAAGGGCATGCGTGTTAGACAGCATGCCTCTCAGCCCCCGGCTTCCATCTCAAGAGAGTTATTTTTAAGGGCTCGGAATTTGTTACTGCTGACAAATCTGCTATCCACGAGTTCCTATAAATTTTGGCAATGTCTCTCGAAGAAGCGCAGCTTATCGAGTTTCATACGTGTTCTTTCACCCCCACAATGTGATGCAGTGACGCAAGCTGCTACCGGAAGGCGATTCGAACTTGAGACCAGTGGCTTCATCGCTCTGAATGACTCGGTGAGCAGCAGTCTGGTCAACCAGTCCGGGTTCCGCTCGGCTGCCGAGTGCCTGTACTGGTGCGATGACAGAGGCTGCGCTGCCGCAGTGCTGAATGAGACCAGCCGCGTCTGCCAGATGCTCGTCATCAACGACGAGTCGTCGGGTCAGCCTGGGCCGAACGGCAGTCACGTGACGAGGCAACTGGGCTCGCCAACAGACGGAGCCGTGAGGCTGTGGAAGTCGGAGGATTTTGAATTTCAGATTCGGTCAAAAGCTTTTCAACTGACGTTTCGTAGTGAGCGAGCTGAAAACCATATAATTATTATCGAATAAGTTTGACTGAATAAGGCATTTGAGATTGCAGAAGTAGCCTGAGTAAGTACATGAAAACGGCAAAATGCCGAAACCCGAATTACCAAACAGACAGCAGCTCCGGCCGGAACGGATCGGTTCAGTTCTTCTCCGTGCCGTTCGCTGCCTGCTTCCGCATCGAAGCCTTCGGAGCTGCTGGGGGCAACACGCCACGGTGGAGCCGTGGCGGCAGGGGCGCCTCAGCCACTGGGAGCTTCTGGCTCGCAGCTGGCGCCCGACTGGACATTGTGGTTGGACAAGCTGGCGGCGACTCTGAATGCCCTTATGGCGCTGGTGGCGGCGGTGGCAGCTTCGTGTACGTCAGAAATGGCACTGGCAGTCCTCGGCTGTTTTTGGCCGCCGGAGGTGGCGGCGGTACTTCTGGTCGGGTCGGTGAGGGACAGCTGTACTTACTGAGGCCAATGCTTAGTTATGGACTGAGAGGTCTGAATGCGGAGGAGGAAAGGAAAAGATGGGGCACACAAATTAACAACAGCATTTCTGCCATCGGAGTTCCCGCACTGAAATCGCAGGCATGAACGGCGTCGGCGTCAGCAACGGCACAGACAGCTCACCTGTGCAGAGCTGCTCCGGCACTGGAGGAGCTGCCGGTCAGCCGGGTCAGGTGTCAGAGAAGCGGTACGCGCCCAACAGCCTCGCGTCCTCTGGTGGACCCGGAGCCGGCTGGCTGGGCTCGGCCAAGCCCAGCAATGAGTCCTTCGCTGATCCCGGAGGTCCCGGTCTGAGCCGCATCGATGGCTGGCTCGGCGGAGCTCGCAACTCCTCCTGCCCCACTGGCGACGGCGGCTTCGGCGGAGGGGGCGCTGGCGGCGGCTGCTGCTCTGGAAGTCGCAACGGCGCTGGCGGCGGAGGCGGCGGATTCAGCGGGGGAGGCGCCGGATCATATGGACTGCAGGCCGGAGGCGGCGGTGGCTCCATCTGCAGCGGCTTCGGCTGCGACGCCACCACCGGCGCCAACTCGGAGCTTCAGGGCCGCGTGCTGCTGAGCATTTCTGCGGCCTGCGGCTGACGCTCAGTCTGAAGGGAACCGCATCAGAGCCAGGGAGATAATTGTGATGGGCTTTTATGCTCTCTGCATCCTGTTTATGCTCTCTGCATCCTGTTTATGCTCTCTGCATCCTGTTTATGCTCTCTGCATCCTGTTTATGCTCTCTGCATACTGTTTATGCTCTCTGCATCCTGTTTATGCTCTCTGCATCCTGTTTATGCTCTCTGCATACTGTTTATGCTCTCTGCATACTGTTAATGCTCTCTGCATCCTGTTTATGCTCTCTGCATCCTGTTTATGCTCTCTGCATCCTGTTTATGCTCTCTGCATACTGTTTATGCTCTCTGCATCCTGTTTATGCTCTCTGCATCCTGTTTATGCTCTCTGCATCCTGTTTATGCTCTCTGCATACTGTTTATGCTCTCTGCATCCTGTTTATGCTCTCTGCATACTGTTTATGCTCTCTGCATCCTGTTTATGCTCTCTGCATACTGTTTATGCTCTCTGCATCCTGTTTATGCTCTCTGCATCCTGTTTATGCTCTCTGCATACTGTTTATGCTCTCTGCATCCTGTTTATGCTCTCTGCATACTGTTTATGCTCTCTGCATCCTGTTTATGCTCTCTGCATCCTGTTTATGCTCTCTGCATCCTGTTTATGCTCTCTGCATACTGTTTATGCTCTCTGCATACTGTTTATGCTCTCTGCATACTGTTTATGCTCTCTGCATCCTGTTTATGCTCTCTGCATACTGTTTATGCTCTCTGCATCCTTTTTATGCTCTCTGCATCCTGTTTATGCTCTCTTCATCCTGTTTATGCTCTCTTCATACTGTTTATGCTCTCTGCATCCTGTTTATGCTCTCTGCATCCTGTTTATGCTCTCTGCATACTGTTTATGCTCTCTGCATACTGTTTATGCTCTCTGCATCCTGTTTATGCTCTCTTCATACTGTTTATGCTCTCTGCATCCTGTTTATGCTCTCTGCATACTGTTTATGCTCTCTGCATCCTGTTTATGCTCTCTGCATCCTGTTTATGCTCTCTGCATCCTGTTTATGCTCTCTGCATCCTGTTTATGCTCTCTGTATCCTGTTTATGCTCTCTGCATACTGTTTATGCTCTCTGCATCCTGTTTATGCTCTCTGCATCCTGTTTATGCTCTCTGCATCCTGTTTATGCTCTCTGCATCCTGTTTATGCTCTCTGCATCCTGTTTATGCTCTCTGCATGCTGTTTATGCTGTTCAGTATAACTTTCTCGAAGAGTAACGAGTTGCTGAGAAAGCCAGGAGCCGCAGTACGACTTTGTTTTACTGCAATCAAGTAAAGTTCGCAAAGTTCAATTTTCAGGTTCAATATTTCTGTGTAATCTTGCCACCACTCTCGACTCATCAGTGAGACTGAAATCTTAGATTCACCATGAATGAAAACAAACTGTAGAACATGATACAGTGTTAGCAGCGAGTAGTGGACGGAGCAGAATGAAATTTTCACTTGACTCTTGACACCCAACCGACCCCAAACACCGACCCGTCATACCCCACCGACCCCTCATACCCCACCGACCCCTCATACCCACCGACCCCTCATACCCCACCGACCCCTCATACCCCACCGACCCCTCATACCCCACCGACCCTTCATACCCCACCGACCCCTCATAACCCACCGACCCCTCATACCCCACCGACCCCTCATACCCCACCGACCCCTCATACCCCACCGACCCTTCATACCCCACCGACCCCTCATAACCCACCGACCCCTCATACCCCACCGACCCCTCATACCCCACAGACCCCTCGTACCCCACCGACCCTTATACACCACCGACCCCTCATACCCCACCGACCCCTCATACCCCACCGACCCCTCATACCCCAGCGACCCGTCAAACCCCACTGACCCCTCATACCCAACCGACCTTCATACCCCACCGACCTCTCATACCCCAACGACCTCTCATACCCCACCGACCCCTCATACCCCACCAACCCCTCATACCCCACCGAACCCTCATACCCCACCGACCCCTCATACCTCACCGACCCCTCATACCCCACCGACCCCTCATACCCCACCGAACCCTCATACCCCACCGACCCCAAACACCGACCCTTCATACCCCACCGACCCTTCATACCCCACCGACCCTTCATACCCCACCGACCCTTCATACCCCCCCCGACCCCAAACACCTAGCCCTCATACCCCACCGACCCATCAACGCCGAATCAATACCGATGCACTTTCTCTCCTTTACCAAGTATCAGCAGCCTGCATATCGTCGAATGTACAGACACTTGGAATCAACAAAGCTGGACGAATTATTAGTTTGCTTAGCTCAGCGAAATCCAACCGAAAAATTGGACATTTATTAGTAGCTGTTTGAAAAAAAAGAATTTAAAAGGCTTTGTACAATGGATGGTTAGCCGTCAGTGAGCGTTTAGGAGAATTGGCCAACTCATGAGTGCCCATGCGACTACGTGTATTGTCTAACTTAAGAAGGGAGACATAAGAAGGGAGAGAAGGACCGTTTATTGGGAGGATTTGGCCATAGACATTGATGTTGGAAAAAGGTGAAGGGAAGAGAGAAAGCTCAAGCAACTTACGAATCGTCTGGCTAACCCAATTGGATCTCGAATCTCTCTTTTCGTCCGAGAAGGGGTACGAAGGACAACGAATATTTTGTGAACCTCTTGCACCTTCTGGAGAATGGTGATGCTACCGAAGATTTGACTCTACTACATTCTAAAGATAAACCTGAGGAGGAGGAATAAGTTAATTAACCAACACGAGTGCTTCTGGATATTCAAGAGGCGGTAAAAATGATAAAATTATCCGCCTACCAACAAAGAAGCGAGTGGAGATCCTTGTGCAACGTTGCTTTTATGCTGTAGCAACTTATGCGGGAGCAACTAATAAATAAATAATACTTGATTCTTAAAATTGCTACTCTTAGTTACGGCATTTAACAAATTCATTATCCTAAGCTGAGATTTTGTACAATGCATCTATTCTCTTTTTAAGCCATCGTTTCATGTGAGACACTGGCATTTGAATATCGATCATGTTCAGCAGTTTTAAACGGTGTCATCTCAGCTGCCTCGACTTCCGGCTTGTCTGAGTCATCGGGCTGACTGTTGGCCTCCGCATGACGTTCGCCGTCCCCGCTGGAGCCAGTTCTGTGAGAGCACTTCGCCTTGACTGCGATCGCAACTTTCGCGTACAGCATCTCGACAAACTCGCACAGAGTAAGCACACTGCAGCCCAGGTAAAGGCCCATGAGACCGCCAATGTCAGACAGGTAGGATGTGCTCGAGTAGGACGCCGTCATCAGCACCCGCCCGGCCAGAGGGCTGTCAACCCGGATGCTGACCTCAAGCATCGACTCAGAGATGAAGTGGCGCAGGGCCGCCTCAGAGTGAGTCGAATGAATGCCTGCAATCGTGACCAAGATTGTGTAGAGACGCATACCGTAGGCTGTCAAAGCAGGCATGGAAGATACAACTCAAGCCAGATTAGTTTGATGATAGCAGAGTTCCTTAGTTTGACTCACCTTCGTCCAACTGCCTTGCAATCTTGGCCAGCTGGTAAATCGCCGGCTGCTCCACGGGGTCGGCCTGTTGAAAAGCCACCGAGTAGGACCCCCCGATGGTGGGCCAGTTGTGAAAAGAAAACGTGGCCAAGTACTTCTGCTGGACGCACGGCTGCTGCCTACTGCAGACTCTGACGGGATCACCAATTTCGTAGGCCTTCGTCAAGTCCTCCCCGTAGCCCATTGTGCTGCGGTTAATCCTGGCATTCTCTGACAGGTTGCCCCATCGCGGACTGTCTCGAAGTTGCCAGCTGACTGGAAATCCCTGCTGCAAGTAGCCGCTAACTTTGTGCAGGTGTCGTGCGAACTCGGTGTAGTAGCAAGCGTCGTAGCTGTAGTTGTACTCCGACCTCTGACCAGTGAGATGGTCGACAAACTCGGCAGTTTTCAGCAACGGTGAGCAGTGCGTGTTCCACAATTCGTCGCTGTACTTGTGCTCCTCCATGTGCAGGTCAATGTCGTAGGACTTGCCCGGCGCAAGCAGGAACTTGTTCTCGTGCTCCATTGAGGGGTAAACCCCTTTTGGCACTACCAACATAGTGTAGCCGGAGGCTAATGTCTTGATTACGCCAGATGGGTACCACAGTCGGAAAGGAATGCTTTCGTTGGTGTTGGGGTTGAAAATCGGTTTGATTGGCACTCCGGTGTATTTGAAGTCCGGAAACACCGGGTCCGTGAACAGCGCCAGCCGAAGCGTCTCCTGGTTCTGCCTGCGGATCAGTACCTTCCTTTCCAGCTCAGTCAGCACAACCTTGAAGCAGATAATGCTGCCTGGGAGTACTATCGTTTCGTAGCTGACATCGCCGAAGCTCGATATCATCGGTGTGTAAAATAGTGACTGCTTAGGTCGGTGCATGATGAAGTCCTTCAGTAGACGAGGTGACAGCGACTGCTGGATAGACCAAACCTTGGTTTTGGAGGACTCGTCAAGACCACTGGCCGAGTACTGTTCATCGAACAGCCTGCTCAGTCGTTCCACTTCTCGATTGACAATGTCAGCCTTAGTCTGGTTCAGTGCATACGGGAAACTCCCAGAATACGAATTTTTTGGGCAAAAGTACAGATCAGGAAACAGGAAAGGCACTTTGTCCATCTGGTACATTCTGACCACTTGAACAGTTCTGACTTTAGCTGTGAGATTCAAAGCGCCCTTGATAAACATGCCAATAGAGATGAGCACCATCAGAATCCAAAATATCTTCATGGGAATGCTCTTGGCTTCGGCTGCTCGACGAAGGCCTTGAACAGCACTGCAGGCCACCGTGCTGAGCACTGGGTTTGCACCTGCCGGCTCCTCAGGCTGAGCTCCCCCGGCTGCTGGGGGCCTCTGACCGCCTCCGCCCGCGAAACCTCCAAGCTGTCCCAACAGGGAACCACCTTGCTGACCTCCTCCCAGCTGTCCGAGCAGTGAGCTACCGAGCTGTCCAGCGAGTGACCCACCTTGCTGACCTCCTCCCAGCTGTCCGAGCAGTGAGCTACCGAGCTGTCCAGCGAGTGACCCACCTTGCTGACCTCCTCCCAGCTGTCCGAGCAGTGAGCTACCGAGCTGTCCAGCGAGTGACCCACCTTGCTGACCTCCTCCCAGCTGTCCGAGCAGTGAGCTACCGAGCTGTCCAGCGAGTGACCCGCCTTGCTGACCTCCTCCCAGCTGTCCGAGCAGTGAGCTACCGAGCTGTCCAGCGAGTGACCCACCTTGCTGACCTCCTCCCAGCTGTCCGAGCAGTGAGCTACCGAGCTGTCCAGCGAGTGACCCGCCTTGCTGACCTCCTCCCAGCTGTCCGAGCAGTGAGCTGCCGAGCTGTCCAGCCAGGGCACCGCTTTGGTTTTCTTGATCGCCTAGTTGACCAACCAGAGAGCTACCCAACTGTCCAACAATGGACGAACCGCCTTGCTTTTTCTTACCTAGCTTTCTAGCCAATGAGCCACCAAACTCTCCCGCCAACGAACAGGTTTGCTGTCCCTGTTGACCACCGAGTTGACCTGCCAGCGAGCTTCCAAGCTGACCCACTGGAGACCCACCTTGCTCAGCTCCCTGACCCACCAGCGAGCTTCCAAGCTGACCCACTAGAGAACCGCAAATCTGACTTTGACCATCGAAGAAGACTCCACCGCCGACCGCCGGCCCACCTGGCTGCTCGTTGGCCAGCCTAGTCAGCTGATCGCTGACAAATTTCTTCGCGCCCGATGAAATACGCTTGCCGCGACTCCGCTTTGACGATGACGAAGAAGCTTTCTGCTGAGCACTGGACATCAGCTGGGCTGTGCAGCACAGTTTGAGGTAGCTTGCTTATTTCAGTGTTGGCGAATTGAAATGCTTTATACCGTGTTTTAATATGAAACATACCTTTCGAAATACTAAATTTGTATTTACTCGTAGTTTCAAAATCCAAGAACTTGTGTATTTTGGCCGAGCTCCTGCTTGGATAGTGGTACTTTATAGTACACGAGCCAGAGAGTAACGTATTTAGCAAGTACTGGTAGGGATATGCTCTATAAGGAATAAAAAATAGCATTTTTTCCCATACAGTTTTTCCCAACTCATTACAGACTTTACAGCTGGTGCAAAAAAGACATTTAGGGTCCGCATTGGCCAGAAAGCACACTGGCCAACTACTTTTCTAAGCAGCTTATAAATATAAAGCTCGTGCGCTTATTGTGTCTCAACTCTATCAGAACCATAGTGTGCTTTAAGCATAAAATTATTAAACGAGTAGACAAAGCACAACTTAAAAAGGATTAGGGGATTTGGATGGCCGTACAGTAATATCGCTCGCTTGAATGGAAATGCCAGAAGTACACTCATCTGCACCAGGCTATTGCGAAAATTGGACTGAATGCTCTCCTATTGGTCCAAGAACCATTAAATTGTATGTCATAATCCCACTGTCTGTTACCGTCTTACAAGTTGCGCGTTGTAGACAGGTTGCGTTGTCTATTGACGGTTGATTATACTGCATGTCTTGCCATGCAGTGAGCTAACTTATGCATTTTTTGAAACGTCCGTAAGCGCAGTACAGTAGAATTCTTTCGACGGCCAAGATGAAATTATTTCTTAATCTACAAATGGATGGCATCAAAGGGCGAGCGTCTACACGTGCACGCATTTAATTTGCGGCATCCGCGGGGCTCCATGAGAGGAGAGGTACAAGGAAACTATCAGAGTCTCACCTGCCCAAGCCGTAGGAACTGCGAGAGCGTAGTTAACTATAAGAGGGCCGAGGCGAAATGGATCTACAAATGGATGGCATCAAAGGGCGAGCGTCTACACGTGCACGCATTTAATTTGCGGCATCCGCGGGGCTCCATGAGAGGAGAGGTACAAGGAAACTATCAGAGTCTCACCTGCCCAAACCGTAGGAACTGCGAGAGCGTAGTTAACTATAAGAGGGCCTGCTCTGCGAGCAGCAAAAACTCTCTTTTAAACCGGCTGCAGAAATATGCTTAGGCATGGATAAGATGACCTGGTTGCTGGTCACTGGTCTCACTAAGCAATCGATCAGATCAATCCGATATTCAGAATGTTTCTGTCATCCTGTCCATTATTTTGCAAAACTCGTGACTCTTGCATCTTATTTAGAGCTCTGCGCCGCAAATAACAAGAAATCTGACAAAGCGTGAATAATTTTCCGGCTTTTCTCAGCCACGTGCTGTTGTCACGTTGTCTAGCCTTCTACTATGATACGACATGATAAGACTAAGATTAAGAAAACAGAAATCAGCAGAGCAAGGCTTAGACTCTTCGTTCAGACGAAGATATAAAAAGCTAAGGCACCAACCTTAACATTATCTTACATGTCTATTTAATAACCATTTTCAGTCGAATACTCACCAACAAAAGCGAAAGCACTTGAAACGATCTGGGCTTTTAATGTAAAACAGTAACAGTAGGCCTAATTAATATTTCGCCTCGACCAATATTTATATGCATAGTTACAATGTCAATAGCTAAGTTTGGCTATGGTAACATGGTTTCCAGCTATATTTTATCTGTATTTCCATGTGCTTGAAGTTGATGTAATAATAGGCCCTAATCTAACATTTTACCTGTTGCATCTTGCATGTAGGCCCTAGTTAGTATTAGGCCTAATGTGCCAGCACAGTGACACATGCAGGAAAAGCTAGGGCCTAAGATGGCTGGAGTCAGTGACATTGTTTGGCCTAAATATGTGACAATAGGCCTATGAGACAGCAGATTTCACAAAGCAAAAATGGGCAATGTTCTACTTCCATTCGTTAGGCCCTATAAATTATTTTTTGCTTGAATTCGTGCCACATGTGCATTCTGAGTTTGAAAAAGTTGTGCTGACGTGGCTTTGCTGTGACTTGACACTTGGATCTATGTCTATGGCAAAATCTGGCAAATATGGGGGAACAGGAAGCTAAGGCACAGAAATTCTGCAGCTGAAGATTTTGCGAAGGCCAAAATGCATCAAATGCATGGCATGATTGCTGCTCTATTCAAAAGCCACCTCGAAGAATTATTATGGCGCCGTCTATACCCAAAGAATAGCTTCGGTGCCCTCCTCTAATGGATTAGGCACTTACCTGGTTTGAAAGAAGAAAGACTGACCAAGAATTTTCAGAACTGTCTGACCAAACTACTGACTTTTTGTTACAATTAAACTTGTTTTTTGTCATTATCTGTCATTTGCAAACAAAAAAATAATGTGCTAGGCCTAGGGCTAATTTAATCCTACTGCTATTACCAAAGTTGTTGTAGTGCTTACAATCGATTCTTGATACTATATTTTATATCAATCTTATGAATGTCTAAGTTACTTATTTGCTTTATGCACTTCTTATTTCAATTCAAATTGGTAATGTTTATGTATTCAATATGGTAGCGTTTATACTTTTAATATGGCCGGTATCTGTCCTCTATATTCACTTCTACTTAGGCCCTATAACTTTACTGTATTATTTCTATAAGTACTTTTTATCAGTCTTTATCAGTCTTTTATCACTCTTTTTTCGTCTTTATCAGTATTTATCACTCTTCAATTACTCTTCAGTTATCTTTAGTTCAATCTTCTATTTAATCTTCAGTCCATCCTTGGGCTTTACCAGTGGATCTAGAGTTACAGCTTCTCTTCACTCTATTTACTTCTCTTTCGCAATGTCTCTTTCTCAAATAACTTCAATATGAACATCTTTGAAATACTTCTTTTAGATGACTGAGATGTTCTTCAAAAGTCTTAGAGTAAGTCACTATGTTGTCAATGTAAGACATGGCAAACTTATGCTGAATGCCAGTTAAGACTAGATTCATCAATCTTTGAAATGTACCGGGCGCATTGGAAGTCCTTGTGCCATAACTTGATATTCAAATTGGCCTCTCGTTAACGTGGGAAATGCTGTCATGTACTTATGTTCCTCCTTTATGGGAACTTGCCAATAACCTGAATTAAGGTCAAGGCTGCTGAAGTACTGGCTTCCGGTTAGATGTGAGAATGTCTCCTGGATGTTCGGTAGAGGATATGGATAATAATTCACTCTTGAGTTTAGAACTCGAAAATCACAGACAATTCTGATAGTTCCATCCTTCTTAGGTATGATAACCAATGGTGTTGAATAGGTACTATAGCTTGGTCTTATCAAATTCTTAGCGAGCATGTCATCTAATTGATCATCCACTTGTTTTTTGCAAATGCGGTGGAATCTGTCTGGTAGGAATCCAAACCGGTGTGGTGTCTGTGTTCTTTTACCAACTCGATAACTTGGTCTTTCTGTTTGTCAGTCAGATTAATAATAATAAATATAAAAACCAAAACATTAAAAGTTTTACAGGCTTAGTAAGGCAATCAACCTTAGGGTTTGGACTATATCTGTGTGATTATTAATGATTTATTAATAAATTTAACACTAAGATAAAAAATAAACTAGGAAAAGTTATGATTATGGATATTTAATGTCTGTTTTCTAATGACTAGATAATGATGGGTGCTGGACTGGTCACCGTCAACTGCCATTTTGTCAAATGGTCATCAACAGGACTCATTCCTGTATTTGGTCACTTCATCAACTAGCCAATTGGGCCATCTCAAACTCTGGTCACTTTGTAAAGTAGCCAGTTATGTAGTTACTATATAGACACTATATAGGCCCTATTGCTATACATACTATAGGCAGCAGGCTTACTGTATACTTAGTCTGGACATGAGGTGCAAAGTAAAATGTGGCGGTTTGTAGTTGAGAGCAAAAATGTATAGGCATCAAAGACTTAGATATATATTTGCTTTTGTTTAATTGCATATTAATTGAGTTCATTTATAGTGCCCACACAATGGGCTAAGATAGATTATAATCAGACATGAACATATATGTCCAATGAGTAATAGCTAAATGTTTAGCTTATTTGGATGGCCCTTAACTTAGTTAGTTTAATTATATCTTAAATTAATTATTTTTAATTTTTTGTTATAAATAACACCCCTTATATAATTATTTGTTTGCTTTCAAAGGTAGCATTAGCAAGGGCCACCACTCCAACCCAAATTTCCATATTTTCTAGGACACATTATATTCTATAGGCTAAGATTTTAATTCCCCAATTCTTTAAGTCCAAATTCTTTATTAGTAACTAGTTTTTTAAAATATTTTTTATAACAAGAATATTACTTATCAAAGATTGCAAATGAGTTGCTTTGTTTTTTTAAATGATTTAAATGAACTCTTGTTGAAACAAATTCTAGTTACAAGGATCTACTGTGCAATAAAAGCAAATGGATGCAGATCCATTAGATAGTTCTGCACAGGCAGTGCCGGGCCCTGATTCAGATGCGGCATCTACAAAGCCCAAGGGTACAGATAGCCTGATAGCCCGTAAGCGAGCTATGATTGCTAGCCTAGTAGCTAACATACCACCGCCTCGCCTCAGCACTGGAGATGCCAGCGGCTTCATTGATCTGTCCCTGTCGCCAGACAAAGCAGTTAAGTCAGCATTGGCCAGCTTAGCAGCCAATCCAACTGACGAGGATCCAGAGGCCAAGGCAAAGGCTGAGTTTATGCATAGATTTCAGCGGCATGCTGCTGTTCCCAATGATCCCCGACAGCTGCAGCACTCACACTCTAGGGACTTTCAGGTGCGGCATGCTGTGTATTTATTCAATCCTATCTACCCAATTACTGTCTACTCAGCTCCTAATAATATTAATTATAATAGTTGCAGGAGGGAGTGGGCAATGGCACATCATTTGGGGACACTAGACCCGCAGCCAGCGAGGAGGCAATTCTGCCCATTTTGCTGTCTATATCTCACACGCACACAGATACTGTACGCAGGCATACGCTACCCAATTCGCAATCCTACCTGCCCAATTCGCAATTCTACCTACCCAATTCGCAATCCTACCTGCCCAATTCGCAATTCTACCTGCCCAATTCGCAATTCTACCTACCCAATTCGCTATCCTATCAACCCAATTCGCAATCCTACCTCCCCAATTCGCAATCCTACCTGCCCAATTCGCAATTCTACCTGCCCAATTCGCAATTCTACCTGCCCAATTCGCAATCCTACCTACCCAATTCGCAATCCTACCTACCCAATTCGCAATCCTACCTACCCAATTCGCTATCCTACCTCCCCAATTCGCAATCCTACCTCCCCAATTCGCAATCCTACCTGCCCAATTCGCAATTCTACCTGCCCAATTCGCAATCCTACCTCCCCAATTCGCAATCCTACCTGCCCAATTCGCAATCCTACCTCCCCAATTCGCAATCCTACCTGCCCAATTCGCAATTCTACCTGCCCAATTCGCAATTCTACCTACCCAATTCGCTATCCTATCAACCCAATTCGCAATCCTACCTCCCCAATTCGCAATCCTACCTGCCCAATTCGCAATTCTACCTGCCCAATTCGCAATCCTACCTACCCAATTCGCAATCCTACCTACCCAATTCGCAATCCTACCTACCCAATTCGCTATCCTACCTCCCCAATTCGCAATCCTACCTCCCCAATTCGCAATCCTACCTGCCCAATTCGCAATTCTACCTGCCCAATTCGCAATCCTACCTGCCCAATTCGCAATTCTACCTGCCCAATTCGCAATTCTACCTGCCCAATTCGCAATTCTACCTACCCAATTCGCTATCCTATCAACCCAATTCGCAATCCTATCAACCCAATTCGCAATCCTACCTGCCCAATTCGCAATCCTACCTACCCAATTCGCAATCCTAACTGCCCAATTCGCAATCCTACCTGCCCAATTCGCAATCCTACCTGCCCAATTCGCAATTCTACCTACCCAATTTGCAATCCTACCTGCCCAATTCGCAATCCTACCTGCCCAATTCGCAATCCTACCTGCCCAATTCGCAAGCCTACCTCCCCAATTCGCAATCCTACCTACCCAATTCACAATCCTACCTGCCCAATTCGCAATTCTACCTGCCCAATTCGCAATCCTACCTACCCAATTCGCAATCCTACCTACCCAATTCGCTATCCTATCAACCCAATTCGCAATCCTACCTGCCCAATTCGCAATTCTACCTACCCAATTCGCTATCCTATCAACCCAATTCGCAATCCTACCTCCCCAATTCGCAATTCTACCTGCCCAATTCGCAATCCTACCTGCCCAATTCGCAATCCTACCTACCCAATTCGCAATCCTACCTACCCAATTCGCTATCCTACCTCCCCAATTCGCAATCCTACCTCCCCAATTCGCAATCCTACATGCCCAATTCGCAATCCTACCTACCCAATTCGCAATCCTACCTGCCCAATTCGCAATTCTACCTACCCAATTTGCAATCCTACCTGCCCAATTCGCAATCCAACCTCCCCAATTCGCATTCCAACCTCCCCAATTCGCAATCCTACCTGCCCAATTCGCAATTCTACCTGCCCAATTCGCAATCCTACCTGCCCAATTCGCAATTCTACCTGCCCAATTCGCAATTCTACCTGCCCAATTCGCAATTCTACCTACCCAATTCGCTATCCTATCAACCCAATTCGCAATCCTATCAACCCAATTCGCAATCCTACCTGCCCAATTCGCAATTCTACCTGCCCAATTCGCAATTCTAACTGCCCAATTCGCAATCCTACCTGCCCAATTCGCAATTCTACCTACCCAATTCGCAATCCTACCTGCCCAATTCGCAATTCTACCTGCCCAATTCGCAATCCTACCTACCCAATTCGCAATCCTAACTGCCCAATTCGCAATCCTACCTGCCCAATTCGCAATCCTACCTGCCCAATTCGCAATTCTACCTACCCAATTTGCAATCCTACCTGCCCAATTCGCAATCCTACCTGCCCAATTCGCAATCCTACCTGCCCAATTCGCAAGCCTACCTCCCCAATTCGCAATCCTACCTACCCAATTCACAATCCTACCTGCCCAATTCGCAATTCTACCTGCCCAATTCGCAATCCTACCTACCCAATTCGCAATCCTACCTACCCAATTCGCTATCCTATCAACCCAATTCGCAATCCTACCTGCCCAATTCGCAATTCTACCTACCCAATTCGCTATCCTATCAACCCAATTCGCAATCCTACCTCCCCAATTCGCAATTCTACCTGCCCAATTCGCAATCCTACCTGCCCAATTCGCAATCCTACCTACCCAATTCGCAATCCTACCTACCCAATTCGCTATCCTACCTCCCCAATTCGCAATCCTACCTCCCCAATTCGCAATCCTACATGCCCAATTCGCAATCCTACCTACCCAATTCGCAATCCTACCTGCCCAATTCGCAATTCTACCTACCCAATTTGCAATCCTACCTGCCCAATTCGCAATCCAACCTCCCCAATTCGCATTCCAACCTCCCCAATTCGCAATCCTACCTGCCCAATTCGCAATTCTACCTGCCCAATTCGCAATCCTACCTGCCCAATTCGCAATTCTACCTGCCCAATTCGCAATTCTACCTGCCCAATTCGCAATTCTACCTACCCAATTCGCTATCCTATCAACCCAATTCGCAATCCTATCAACCCAATTCGCAATCCTACCTGCCCAATTCGCAATTCTACCTGCCCAATTCGCAATTCTAACTGCCCAATTCGCAATCCTACCTGCCCAATTCGCAATTCTACCTACCCAATTCGCAATCCTACCTGCCCAATTCGCAATTCTACCTGCCCAATTCGCAATCCTACCTACCCAATTCGCAATCCTAACTGCCCAATTCGCAATCCTACCTGCCCAATTCGCAATCCTACCTGCCCAATTCGCAATTCTACCTACCCAATTTGCAATCCTACCTGCCCAATTCGCAATCCTACCTGCCCAATTCGCAATCCTACCTGCCCAATTCGCAAGCCTACCTCCCCAATTCGCAATCCTACCTACCCAATTCACAATCCTACCTGCCCAATTCGCAATTCTACCTGCCCAATTCGCAATCCTACCTACCCAATTCGCAATCCTACCTACCCAATTCGCTATCCTATCAACCCAATTCGCAATCCTACCTGCCCAATTCGCAATTCTACCTACCCAATTCGCTATCCTATCAACCCAATTCGCAATCCTACCTCCCCAATTCGCAATTCTACCTGCCCAATTCGCAATCCTACCTGCCCAATTCGCAATCCTACCTACCCAATTCGCAATCCTACCTACCCAATTCGCTATCCTACCTCCCCAATTCGCAATCCTACCTCCCCAATTCGCAATCCTACATGCCCAATTCGCAATCCTACCTACCCAATTCGCAATCCTACCTGCCCAATTCGCAATCCTACCTCCCCAATTCGCAATCCTACCTCCCCAATTCGCAATCCAACCTCCCCAATTCGCTATCCTAACTACCCAATTCGCAATCCTACCTCCCCAATTCGCAATCCAACCTCCCCAATTCGCATTCCAACCTCCCCAATTCGCAATCCTACCTACCCAAATCGCTATCCTACCTCCCCAATTCGCAATCCAACCTCCCCAATTCGCTATTCTAACTGTACCCAATTCACAATCCAACCTCCCCAATTCGCAATCCTACCTACCCAATTCACAATCCTACCTACCCAATTCGCAATCCTACCTCCCCAATTCGCAATCCAACCTCCCCAATTCGCAATCCTACCTACCCAATTCACAATCGTATCTACCCTATCCCCAGATCGCCATCCACCGGTTGGTGTCGCAGGATGACAGCGAGCAGCCGAAGCCCGCTGATTCCAGCTTGCCAACAGCTTCTTCGACCTCGCCATTGGCAAAGTCAGCAGCCGTCGCCGGGTCGGATGTTGCCCAAGTAGTACAGTCACCGCTGAGGGTGCAGCGGGAGACGCTGGTCTATCACCAGGCTGCTGACAGGGACTCGGACCCGAATCAGTGCAGCAGGCGGGCCTATGAAAGATTTCGCAGCAATTTGGAGCTCATGATGGCGAAGAAGCGAATGCAGGCCTGGCAGGAGCGAACCAAGCGATACGAGGAGTACACCAGGGAGATGGGGATTAAGTCTGGGCCCAAGGCCGCTGACAAGGATAAGACTGCCAGATCTGCCGGCAGTAAAAGTGTTGAAGACGACGACGACGATGACGATGAATATGTGCCGGGAGAGGAGAGCGGTGACTGTTCCGGTTCGGGTTCCGAATCCGAATCCGGTTCCTCCAGCTCAGAAGCGGAAGACAATGCCGACGCTGAAGAAGAAGAAGAAGAAAATGACGAAGATAAAAACGAGAACAAAGACGACTCCGCTTCTAATAATTCTGGGGGAGAAGAAATAGTCAAAGAAGCTGAAGAGGCAGAAGGGGACGGAACAGGTCTGAGAGGCACCCTAGGCGCGTTCTCACAGGACTCCCAGCTGGATCTCTTTGCCAACAGTAACACTGCCGGGTCCGCTTCTCTGTTTGCTTCCGGCACGCCCCAGCTCATTGTTAGGGGCGGCGGACAAAGACTGCCTAGCCAATTGCCTGACAGCCAGCAAGCTACTCAGTACAGGCGGGTGAGTTCGCATCCCTAAATTGGGCCGTTTTAAACTGGCTTTTTATTATTCTATGCTCAAAGTGTCATAGTCAGCTATTGAAAGTAGTGAGCGTCGAATTCACGAATCGAAGGTCGAGGGTTCGATTCGCAACTCCACCGGAACGGTTTGCGTACCGTTAGCAAGACACTTGACTCCGCATCTTGGCTGGGGTAATTGAGGGTGGGTGTTCGGGTGAGTGGCAGAGCGGTTAACATGTTTGCCTCTCGCGCCGAATTCCGAATCTTATTCGTCAATAAATAGGCGAACACATTTCCCTCTATTTTTACAGGAACTCTCCACTGGTGATGATTGGTTCAGGTCAGTAACTTCATTGGATATTTAAGCCTGAAAACAGGTAGAGAAGATGGCAGATGTTAGCCTAGCAACAGGCAGAGTGCGTGGCAGATTTAGCCTAGCAACAGGCAGAGTGCTTGGCAGATTTAGCCTAGCAACAGTCAGAGTGCGTGGCAGATTTAGCCTAGCAACAGGCAGAGTGCGTGGCAGATTTAGCCTAGCAGCAGCAGTACTAGTAGGTGTACTAATAGGCATGAAGCATGAAGTAGATGGCAGATATTGAGCAGTGCTCAAACTCCGCCTACTCAGCACGCAGGAGTCCCAGCAGCAGGAGGCGCTGATCCAGTCTCAGCTGTGTTTTGGCGATAGTTCAACAGCCCCTGGCGCAGCCTCAGTCGGCTTCACGCAGCAGCTGTTGGGCTCTGAAAGCCCCGGCGTCAGCGGAAGCAACAACAACAACGCCTTCCCGGACTTTGTCACGCAGGCACCTCTGGTGGAAACTCAGCCAGCAGCTGCACCCGCCGCCGCCGCATTTCCAGACTTCATCACGCAGTCGGCTCCGCTGATTGTCGACGATCGAAAAGACTCGAAGAAGAAGACTAAAGAAGACGATGGCATCGACATTGCTGCCTACGGTTTGCCCGATAGCGACGACGGCGAGGCTGATGACAGCAGCGACGGCGAGGATGACGACCTGGCCAAAGCGCTGATGCTGAGCGGTGTAGTCGACAATCTGAATTCACAGGACGACGCTCTGCAGGAGATGCCGACTACTGGTTCATCAAAGGCACCAGCCGTTGGGAATGCGCCCGCTGCCGCCGCTGCTGTTGCTGACGCCTGCTGTTTAGCGAAGTCGAACAGCGAGAATTCCGTTGACACGGAGTCAGCGGATTCGAAGAGGACGCTGGCCGTTGACCCTGGCGGCGACGATTCTGACGATGATGAAATCGGGGCGAAGATCCATTCGGCGAGGGCGAGTGTCCCCGGCGAAGATTCCGAAGCTTCTGATTCGGATGACACTGGCGATGACAGTAACAGCAATGACAGACATCGGGACAAGAAGCCGAGAAAGTTTGTTGTTAGCGACGATGAAGAAGACAGCAATCAGGAGGAAGAGGACGGCGATAGCGAGGGCGAGGTCGATGATGACGCCGCCGGTCAAAATCAGCCCAAGCGTCGCCTTCGACAAAGCGACTTCCTCGAAGAGGAGGCCGAACTCAGCGGCTCCGACGACGGCGTTAAAGATGACGACGAGGAAGACGCCAACTCGCACGACATGGCTCTGGCCGCCGAGCTAGAGGGCATGATCGACGACGACGAGGAGGCTTTGGGCGGCGGCTCGCGTCTCCGGCGCCAAGTGGCTCGAATCCAGCACGCCATGCAGGCCGACGAGGACCGGCGTCAGCTCGACAAGCTCAAGGAGCTCCTGCTGCCTGACGGCGAGTTCGCCGACGAAGCCGACGGCGACGGTCTAGCCAGGAAGTGGCGATTCAACCGCTGGAAGGAGCTTCAGGAGAGGCGAGACGCGGCCGAAGCCGCCGCCAGCGCCGGTTTAGGCGACGCCTGCTGGGGCGACGGCGAGGACGAGGAACAGCGACGTCGAGAGGAGGAAGAGCTGGAGGCCGAGGCCAGGGCTGAGCAGGTTAGATTCACGATAACAGTAGATCTATAGATAAGTTTATCGGAACAGTAGACCTATAGATTCATCAGAACAGTAGATCTATAGATTCATCAGAACAGTAGATCTATAGATTCATCAGAACAGTAGATCTATAGATTCATCAGAACAGTAGATCTATAGAATTATAGCGGCCCGCAATTCTTCCTCCAGGCACTTCGCATTGAGCGTCACAAGCGGGAACAATTTCTAGAGCAGCAGGAGCAACAGAAGCAGCAGCAGATGCTACTGCTAATGAGCCAGGAGTCTCAAACTGGTTTCAGCCTTGCCAGTTACAACCAGCATCAGCAGCAGCAGCATCACCAACTCCTGGAGGACAGCGGCTCTGAGCAGACTCCATTTTTCCGCGACATGCAGGCCAGAGTTCTCAGAGAGACATCCAATAGTGCCAGCTTCTCTGGCGTCAGGAGTCGACAAATGCTGCCTCCGAGACCACTGCCGCCTCAGCAGCAACGGCAGCATCAGCAGCAGCAGCAGCAGCAGCAGCAGCAGCAGCAGCAGCAGCAGGAGTCTGCTCCAAATAAGCGCAAGAATTTCGCGCCAATCAAACGCACCGGATCGTTCCTAACTAGAAGCAAGGACAGCAGTGCCTCTCTGAGGAATCTGGTTGCCAAGTCAGGCGGCGGTGTCGGCGGCAGCGGCCTCAGAGCAGCCGTCGCCGCCGCTGTAGAAACCAAAGCTGCCAAGAGTTCCACGGCAGTGGCTTGCTTCTCCGTGCACAGCAGGAAACAGCCGAATTCTTCGGCGGCCGCCCAGGGTAGGAAACGCCCTGACCATGCCGCATTGAACCCCAGCGAACCCTTGGCTAAGAAAATGCGCAGCGGCCCTACTCAGCAGCAGCAGCAGCAGAAGCAACAACAAAGGCAGCGCAATTCACTGTTATCGAATTTCTATGCGGTCAACAATGCGGCGGCTGCTGCTGCTGATGCCGCTGCGGCTGCAGCCAATCTTGAGCCGCCAGCTTCAGCCACGTGATCGCCTCCAGTAACACTAGGACATATTGTGTCTTCTCTGTGTCTGTCTGTCTTTCCTGGGTGTCTGTCTGTCTGTCCTGGGTGTCTGTCTGTCCTGGGCGTCTGTCTGTCCTGGGTGTCTGTCTGTCTTTCCTGTCTGTCTGTCTGTCCTGGGTGTCTGTCTGTCTGTCCTGGGTGTCTGTCTTTCCTGGGTGTTTGTCTGTCTTTCCTGGGTGTCTGTCTGTCTTTCCTGGGTGTCTGTCTGTCTGTCCTGGGTGTCTGTCTGTCTGTCCTGTGTGTCTGTCTGTCTGTCCTGTGTGTCTGTCTGTCTGTCCTGGGTGTCTGTCTGTCTGTCCTGGGTGTCTGTCTGTCTGTCCTGGGTGTCTGTCTGTCCTGGGTGTCTGTCTGTCCTGGGTGTCTGTCTGTCCTGGGTGTCTGTCTGTCTGTCTGTCCTGGGTGTCTGTCTGTCTTTCCTGTCTGTCTGTCTTTCCTGTGTGTGTCTTTCCTGGGTGTCTGTCTTTCCTGGGTGTCTGTCTGTCTTTCCTGGGTGTCTGTCTGTCTTTCCTGGGTGTCTGTCTGTCTGTCTGTTATTGTATCGAGCTATCTGCTCATCTATCCTCAGCTCCGGTCTCATACTCCGCGATTTAATCACCCTAAGTTTTTGTACTAAGTTTGTACAGTAACAGTTTCTTATTGGTTCATTCGTACTTAACTAATAATCAGCTTGTTTTAAGCATAAACATATTTTTAACACTTTACAATTTACAACGTAGGAAGCTATACTATCTTTCAATGCACTCTACGCAGTCAGCGAGGTCAGTGCTTGTTCTGAAATACGGGAATGCAGTATCGAACAGTTGAAGCATTTCATTATTGTTTGCTTGTCAAATTGTGGTTCTAAGCAAAAAGCTATCGTTTTTTGCCACCGCTATTAAATTTAATTGTATATTCACTTTATATTTTGCTAGTTTTACAAAGTGCTAACTTCATGCTTTGTTTTTAAACAACAAAAATGTTTTTTTATTTCAAAGTCCTACTTTTTTTTATTAAACTCAATTTACCTACTTATAAGCTGTTTAAAGGCTGCTACCCCTTAAGACTAATTCCAGTCGGGTTTATTTAATACACACTCAAAGTGACGGAGTCTGCTCAAGAATCTTCAAAGAAATCCCAATTTAATACACACTCAAAGTGACGGAGTCTGCTCAAGAATCTTCCGAGAAATCCCAATTTAATACACACTCAAAGTTACGGAATCTGCTCAATAATCTTCCAAGAAATCCCAATTTAATACACACTCAAAGTGACGGAATCTGTTTAAGAATCTTCCAAGAAATCCCAATTTAATACACACAATCCATTTGTGAGAATCTGCTCAAGAATCTTCCCAGAAATCCTAATTTAATACACACTCAAAGTGACAGAATCTGCTCAAGAGTCTTCAAAAAAATCCCAATTTAATACACACTCAAAGTGACGGAATCTGTTTAAGAATCTTCCAAGAAATCCCAATTTAATACACACAATCCATTTGTGAGAATCTGCTCAAGAATCTTCCGAGAAATCCCAATTTAATGCACACTCAAAGTTACGGAATCTGTTCAAGAATCTTCCAAGAAATCCCAATTTAATACACACAATCCATTTGTGAGAATCTGCTCAAGAATCTTCCCAGAAATCCTAATTTAATACACACTCAAAGTGACAGAATCTGCTCAAGAGTCTTCAAAAAAATCCCAATTTAATACACACTCAAAGTGACGGAATCTGTTTAAGAACCTTCCAAGAAATCGCAATTTAATACACACAATCCATTTGTGAGAATCTGCTCAAGAGTCTTCCAAGAAATCCCAATTTAATACACACAATTCATTTGTGAGAATCTGCTCAAGAGTCTTCCAAGAAATCCTAATTTAATACACACTCAAAGTGACGGAGTCTGCTCAAGAATCTTCCAAGAAATCCTAATTTAATACACACTCAAAGTGACGGAGTCTGCTCAAGAGTCTTCCAAGAAATCCTAATTTAATACACACTCAAAGTGACGGAGTCTGCTCAAGAGTCTTCCAAGAAATCTTTATTTAATCCACAATCAATCAATGGAAATCTAGTTAGAAGTCTTTGAAAAAATCATATTTTTTATATAATTTAGCTATGTTCTACCTGTTAGGAATCTGTTAAAATATCTTGTGTACATCGCTTGAAGAGACAAATGCTTTATTTGCGCTATTGCTATGAGCAATGGGCTTACATTTTTACTACTAACAGCGTAGTGTGTAGCATACATTAAAAGACTATTTTGGAATTGTCATGAGTGAAATGTCACAAATAGAAGAAAATATCAAGTAACACACGCTAGTTTTGTCAGTCATTGCCATAGACAATAGCAACTGAATCAGCTCTTAAGCATTGATTTTCGATTAGCTATGCTCAAAGAACTCAGACCCAGTGTGAGTTATGAAATAAGCAGCCCAGTCGAGACAAACACATTCGTCTGTCCAATGAGACGTCGCCGAGAGGATCAGTGCAGAGTTCTGCTCAACCCGGTTAAGGAGCCGGAGGACCCCCATGCCAAGTGTAAGGCTGTTGCGGACATGATGGTCAGGCTGGTTTGCCGGGTCCTGCAGGAAATAAATCGCCGAGAAGAGGCCAGGGCTGCAAAGAAGGCTAAAAACGAGGAGTGCCTGGTGGGAAACTACTGCCCAATACGGATGAAGCAACTGGCCCAGTTCAACATAGCCACACATCAGACTCGGGCAGTGCCACATTATTATAAGAGGTTCGAGAAATTTGACGCAGCAGATCAGCACCTGGACGAACACCAGGTGAGACCGATACTGATGGAACAATTCTCCATGATGTGCTAATACTCGTAGTTTCTGACCATGGAAACCTCCAAGATGGATTTGGGAGCACTGTCGAGGATTTGGGGCTTAAAGTCCAGGATTTGGGAGCGCTATCTGTTTAAAATGAACAATAATAACAAGCCAGCCTGTTCGATTGCGATCGACATTCTATCACCAGTGTACATCTCGTGTGTACAGTCCCAAAGTACGCACTAATGTTGAACAGCGACACAACATTCACCATTCAATAAGGAAAAAACAAGCGGACATCACACAAAATTATTGCAAGGGAGTAAAAATCACATCATTAATAATCAAATTCTTAAACATCACTTGCATAAAAATGTAGTCTCCTTAAAGTATGTGACATTTGGCACTATTGGCATTCAGAAGCCAAAGAACGGCTTCGGGACGCTCACCAGGTTCGAAATCCACTTGGAAGCTTGGATCTCTTCAATGATTTAATCCGCGAGTTGGCCTCTAACTTACGGACGATACGGTCTCGCCGATAACATCGATAGCCTTTCCGTTGTACGCAATGAGCTTCTTGGTTGATGACTGCAGCGGTGACCAGTTTCCCAGCTTTCTGAGGGTTCGCTCCGACAAGATGGACACCTTGGCTCCGGATTTAACGAGCAGGTTGAGCCAGATGCCTGCACCGTCAACCAGCAGCGGATTCTCACGACCTCAGCGAATTTGGTGCCCTGTGACCTGCACACCCGGCTGAAGTGATTTGCCTTTCCGCAGGCGTGACATGTCCTGCCATCAGCCAGAAATCGATCGAAAACCGCTCGGCCCGGCCCTCCAACATTCCTGTCAGGTTGCAGTCGAATTTTCTTGACCTCTTCCTCCGGTTGGACACTGGCCGCTGTTGCGCCTGCGGTCTCGATTGCGCTGACTTCAGCGTTGCTGGTCTTCCACTGCGGGCTCAGGGTCACCGCGTTCTGGAGTGTCAGGCCATCCTCGATCAGCAGGCGCTCTTGAAATTCGCCTGTCGCTGACCTTCACCAATCTGGTCCCGGATCATTTCTTCCATCATGCCCCGGAACTCACATGAGCCCGCCAGAGTGTACAATGCCGCCACGAAGTCCGCAATCTTCTCACACGGCGAGTGTTGCCTGGAGTTTTGTCGGAGCCGGAGTCCTCGTCGCAGCCACTGCAGCGAAGATTCCCTGCCCTTTAGCACCCAGGCAGTACAGCAGCAGCGCGCGCCTCTTCGCCTCCGGCAAAGTATCGTAGACGGCTGCCAGGATGTAGTTCTCCAACAAAACTTTACGGCCTCGCCGGTCGTCCCGGCTGCGGCAGGAATTGATCCGGGGCACTTCTGCTGGGCTGTCACCCACCATGTCTTGCGACTTGCATCTGCACTTTGCAGTTTTGCGCTGTTGGTTCGGGCTTGGTGTGGCGGTCAGACAGGCCTGCAGTCAGCCTGTTTAGCAGACGAAACTCTCAATGCCAAGTCGGCTCATCACTTTTATTTTTATATATTCGATTGCGATCGATATTCTATCAGCAGTGTACATCTTTGATGTGTACAGTCACAAAGTATGCACTAATATTGAACAGCGACACAACACTATCGAGGGTTTGGGGCTTAATATCTAGGTTTTAGGAGCGCTATCAACAATTTCGCGTTGAGCACCCAGGATTGGGGATTAGAATTGAGGATATACGGTTAAAAGTTAAGGATTTAGGAGCACTTCTGGTGATTCGAGGAGACCTTGGTAATCAGATCGGGGCCAGCCCCTTGTTCTGTACTAACGAGAGCTAACCCCTGTATATGTTGAATGCATGGGTCCCAATTTCTACAATTGTTAAAATCATCTATCTCTATTTCAGATTAGACCGAATAAAAAGTTAATGTCTTCTTCAACGCAGCAAACTCCGAAGCCCATAATGCTGTCGACACTGCGAAATCAACAGTTGCAGCAGCAGCTACCACAGCCGCAACAGCAGCAGCAGCTACAACAGCAGCAACAGCACCTGCTACCACAGCAGCAGCAACAAGAGCAGCAACAGCAGAAGCAGCTACCACAGCAGCTACCACAGCAGGAACAAGAGCAGCAGCTTCCACAGAAGCGGCAACAGCAGCAGCTAGAACAGAAGCAGCCAAAGCAGCAGCTAGAACAGAAGCAGCCAAAGCAGCAGCTAGAACAGCAGCAGCCAAAGCAGCAGCTAGAACAGCAGCAGCCAAAGCAGCAGCTAGAACAGAAGCAGCCAAAACAGCAGCTAGAACAGCAGCAGCCAAAGCAGCAGCTAGAACAGCAGCAGCTAGAACAGCAGCAGCCAAAGCAGCAGCTAAAACAGAAGCAGCCAAAGCAGCAGCTAGAACAAAAGCTGCCAAAGCAGCAGCTAGAACAGAAGCAGCCAAAGCAGCAGCTAGAACAGAAGCAGCCAAAGCAGCAGCTAGAACAGCAGCAGCCAAAGCAGCAGCTAGAACAGCAGCAGCCAAAGCATCAGCTAGAACAGCAGCAGCCAAAGCATCAGCTAGAACAGCAGCAGCCAAAGCATCAGCTAGAACAGAAGCAGCCAAAGCATCAGCTAGAACAGAAGCAGCCAAAGCAGCAGCTAGAAAAGCAGCAGCCAAAGCAGCAGCTTGAACAGAAGCAGCCAAAACAGCAGCTAGAACAGAAGCAGCCAAAGCAGCAGCTAGAACAGAAGCAGCCAAAGCAGCAGCTAGAACAGAAGCAGCCAAAACAGCAGCTAGAAAAGCAGCAGCCAAAGCATCAGCTAGAACAGAAGCAGCCAAAGCAGCAGCTAGAACAGAAGCAGCTAAAGCATCAGCTAGAACAGAAGCAGCCAAAGCGGCAGCTAGAACAGCAGCAGCCAAAGCAGCAGCTAGAACAGCAGCAGCCAAAGCAGCAGCTAGAACAGAAGCAGCCAAAGCAGCAGCTAGAACAGAAGCAGCCAAAGCAGCAGCTAGAACAGAAGCAGCCAAAGCATCAGCTAGAACAGAAGCAGCCAAAGCAGCAGCTAGAACAGAAGCAGCCAAAGCATCAGCTAGAACAGAAGCAGCCAAAGCAGCAGCTAGAACAGAAGCAGCCAAAACAGCAGCTAGAACAGCAGCAGCTAGAACAGCAGCAGCCAAAGCAGCAGCCAAAGCAGCAGCTAGAACAGAAGCAGCCAAAGCAGCAGCTAGAACAGAAGCAGCCAAAGCAGCTGCTAGAACAGCAGCAGCCAAAGCAGCAGCTAGAACAGCAGCAGCCAAAGCATCAGCTAGAACAGAAGCAGCCAAAACAGCAGCTAGAACAGCAGCAGCCAAAGCAGCAGCTAGAACAGAAGCAGCCAAAGCAGCAGCTAGAACAGAAGCAGCCAAAGCATCAGCTAGAACAGAAGCAGCCAAAGCATCAGCTAGAACAGAAGCAGCCAAAGCATCAGCTAGAACAGAAGCAGCCAAAGCAGCAGCTAGAACAGAAGCAGCCAAAACAGCAGCTAGAACAGCAGCAGCCAAAGCAGCAGCCAAAGCAGCAGCTAGAACAGAAGCAGCCAAAGCAGCAGCTAGAACAGAAGCAGCCAAAGCAGCTGCTAGAACAGCAGCAGCCAAAGCAGCAGCTAGAACAGCAGCAGCCAAAGCATCAGCTAGAACAGAAGCAGCCAAAACAGCAGCTAGAACAGCAGCAGCAAAAGCAAGAGCAACAACAGCAAAAGCAAAAGCAGCAGCTAGAACAGCAGCAGCCAAAGCAGCAGCTAGAACAGAAGCAGCCAAAGCGGCAGCTAGAACAGCAGCAGCCAAAGCAGCAGCTAGAACAGAAGCAGCCAAAGCAGCAGCTAGAACAGAAGCAGCCAAAGCAGCAGCTAGAACAGAAGCAGCCAAAGCATCAGCTAGAACAGAAGCAGCCAAAGCATCAGCTAGAACAGAAGCAGCCAAAGCAGCAGCTAGAACAGAAGCAGCCAAAGCAGCAGCTAGAACAGAAGCAGCCAAAGCAGCAGCTAGAACAGAAGCAGCCAAAGCATCAGCTAGAACAGAAGCAGCCAAAGCAGCAGCTAGAACAGAAGCAGCCAAAACAGCAGCTAGAAAAGCAGCAGCCAAAGCATCAGCTAGAACAGCAGCAGCCAAAGCAGCAGCTAGAACAGCAGCAGCAAAAGCAAGAGCAACAACAGCAAAAGCAAAAGCAGCAGCTAGAACAGCAGCAGCCAAAGCAGCAGCTAGAACAGAAGCAGCCAAAGCAGCAGCTTGAACAGAAGCAGCCAAAGCATCAGCTAGAACAGCAGCAGCCAAAGCAGCAGCTAGAACAGCAGCAGCATAAGCAGCAGCTAGAACAGAAGAAGCAAAAGCAGCAGCAGCAAAAGCAAGAGCTTCAACAGAAGAAGCAAAAGCAGCAGCAGCAAAAGCAAGAGCTACAACAACAACAGCAGCAGCAGCAGCAGGAAAAGCAGCAGCTAAAGCAGCAGCTAAAGCAGCAGCAGCAGCAGCAAAAGCAGCAGCAGCAGCAGCAAAAGCAGCAGCAGCAGCAGGAAAAGCAGCAGCTAAAGCAGCAGCAGCAGCAGCAAAAGCAGCAACAGCAGCAGGAAAAGCAACAGCTACAACAGCAGCAGCTACAACAGAAGAAGCAAAAGCAGCTGCAAAAGCTGCTGCTAAAACAGCAGCAGCAACAAGCAAAAGTTTCGCATCAGCCCACAGCCGCTGAAGTTGATGAGGCTATCAAGCAGTCAGCCGACGAAGAGAAGGTTTTGGCAAAGAAGCGGTTGTCCGACAGCAATGGTAGGAAAGTAGTCCCCTCTACATCCCTCGGTAGAGGGGATTTGCCAGGGCACCACGACAATACGGAGACGACGGCCCCCACACAACCACAAGATGGCCCCCAGCCTACACCCACCCGGTCCCAGAACCCCCGCCCGACCCCAAACCAAGGGCGCCTCCGATCCTTTACCAGACCCCAAATCAAGCACCCCACCGGGTACCAAGACCCACCAAGGCCCCCAACGATCCTGCACCCCATCCGATTCCAGGGCCCCCACCTATCCTGCAACCCATCCGATACCAAGGCCCCCTCCTATACTGTACCCTATCCCATACAAAGGCCCCACCTATCCTGCACCCCATCCGATACCAAGGCCCCCTCCTATACTGTACCCTATCCCATACCAAGGCCCCACCTATCCTGCACCCCATCCGATACCAAGGCCCCCTCCTTTACTGCACCCTATCCCATACCAAGGCCCCACCTATCCTGCACCCCATCCGATACCAAGGCCCCCTCCTTTACTGCACCCTATCCCATACCAAGGCCCCACCTATCCTGCACCCCATCCGACACCAAGGCCCTCCTATCCTGCACCCCATCCGATACCAAGGCCCCCTCCTTTACTGCACCCTATCCCATACCAAGGCCCCACCAATCCTGCACCCCATCCGATACCAAGGCCCCCTCCTTTACTGCACCCTATCCCATACCAAGGCCCCACCTATCCTGCACCCCATCCGATACCAAGGCCCCCTCCTTTACTGCACCTTATCCCATACCAAGGCCCCACCAATCCTGCACCCCATCCGATACCAAGGCGCCCTCCTTTACTGCACCCTATCCCATACCAAGGCCCCACCTATCCTGCACCCCATCCGATACCAAGGCCCCCTCTTATGCTGCACCTTATCCCATACCAAGGCCCCACCTATCCTGCACCCCATCCGACACCAAGGCCCTCCTATCCTGCACCCCATCCGACACCAAGGCCCTCCTATCCTGCACCCCATCCCATACCAAGGCCCTCTTATCCTGCACTCCATCCGACACCAAGGCCCTCCTATCCTGCACCCCATCTCATACAAAGGCTCCCTCCTATCCTGCACCCCATCCTTTACCACGGCTTCCGCCTATCCTGCACCCCATCCCTTTCCAAGGCTCCCTCCTATCCTGCACCCCATTCCTTACCAAGGCTCCCTTCTATCCTCCACCCCATCCTACTGATCGACTGAGCCACTGATCGGCGATCCGTGGTGGATAGGATATTACCCTGCGGAGTCTGACGAGTGTGCAGCATTGGCAGCAAGGCTTAAACTCGACCAACTGATGCAAGTATACGACAGGAAGCCGGCGGAGTGGGACGAACACTGGGAGGCCTTCAAAGCATTTCAGGCTAAATTTCGAAAGAGATTTGCAGCCGAGACATCGGAGCTAGCTGAAGGCAAGCCAGAGAAGAGCCTACAGCCTTCATGTCACCAGCAACCAAGGTATTGATCGCGCATTGGATTAAGCAACAACTAATCAATTCCAAAATATACTTTTTAAATGTTGTTTCGAACCATGATGCTGCCCAGGCACTTTTGTAAATATTGCTCAAGAAATAGTGGCCATAATATTGCCAATAAAAGAAAAAAATCTTTTTATTTTCATCAGCCTTGTTGCACAAACGCTATTAAGTAGCATTTTGGTTTATTTTCATTTTTGAATGCATGAAATTACAGATCAAAATTACAATGAGCCTCAGGCTATTATACTCATACTGCGGTACGAATGAAAGAGAATTCATTTTACAGAAGCAGAAAACTCGAGCACAACTCCATTAAACAGCTCCGGCTCGAATGTTACCCGATGTGGTCACTTAGACTTGACTTCCTCCAACCAAAGTTGATGATGAATGAGGCTGAAAATTCGTCGTAGAGGTAATGGTGTTGATGCGAAACTGGGGCAGACTGGGCAATTGGCAAGTCCGCAATCAGTCGCACAACCTTCTTCCTCTCCGCGAGAGCTTCCTCCACGCTTCTGGCTCCACGGACAGACACGTGCCCGGTCGGGTACAACAGCGCGGTCACTCGAAGTTGCCGTGCTCCGCCCTTCATCACCACGGCAAGGGTTCGAGGATGAATCAGGCGATGTTGAATGTTGCTATACTGAGTGAGGCAGATGCAGAGTGATGAAATTCGTCAGCTGAAGCAGGTCCATCCTGGTCGCCAGAATGGCTCCAGTCACGATGTTTGTCACGCGAATTGTCGAGGCCATTTTCAGACGGTCGAGCGAAGTGTCGGTGCCTGCTGCAGATAGCTACTTTTATAGCACCATAGCGGCGTGGCGGCAGCCAATCAGCGTAGAGCGCCACCTTGGGCAGGGCAGTACGTACTTCGTGGCACTGGGAAAGTCCAAGTGAGTTAGGTCATAGACTGGCTGCAGCAATATGCGGGACAGAAATTGGCACTTGACATCCCCTTTGCTAAAGACCGCGCCTTGGAGGTGAGAGATATCGCTCCAAAGGCAGGAGTAGGGTCAGTAGCCACTTCGGTCCCAGTCGAGGCCATGTCGGTTATTCGTGAGCCAACGGCAGGTTCGGGGCTGTCCTTTGTCCAAAAAGCTCAAAGCAATGCTGTGGTCGGTAGCAATAGTAATGAGTCATAGTTCTTTAATCACAAAATCCTCTCTCTTGTACAGGCGCGGAAATCCTTTAAAGCCAATGATAATCATCTTGGCCACTTGATCCAACAAAACTCGCCCAACCATGTTGAGACTGCTTCTTCTTATCGTCTTGAAGTCGAGGCTATTTCGAGCTCCTCCGGCATAGTATTGTATCTCCTAGGTTGGGTCAGGCCAGAGAGGGTGGATCGGGTGGGGTAGGGGGGTCGCCCGAAGACACCCAGGTCGTCGACCCACGGGTAGCTAGGGACGGAGAGAGGCGCGAAGTTTCGCAGCCGAGGATTGTGAGGAGTGGTTTCCCCGCGGCACCCAGAAAATGAAGAAGACTGTAACGACTCGGTCTTACCCGCACAAGTGCGACACAGTGCGTGGCCGGCTATTTACTCGCTCGAAGTACTCGTGAGAATTGTTGGGTGCCGTAGTTTCGGCTCTTACTGATGTTCAGGGTATTATTCCGGTTCCCGAGCGCCAGATGAGAAAGGCCGCTCGGGCTAAAATACCCCGGGCCCAGCCAGGGGGGCGGCAGCCTAAGCCGCGGCTAACGCGACACAAAACAGAATACACGCACAAAAAGGGTGGGGTTGAGGCTCAAGGCCTCCCTCAGCCAGGCCGGCGGAGGGGCGGGTGGCTCGCTCTGACCAAGCGGCTAGCCCACCCCACCTCCCCCGGCCCACGGCCCGCACAGCGCCTGGCCGATCAATAGGTTCAGAAAAAGGCTCCGCATCATTACCGCCCAGCGGATCAAGCGTTTCTCGCCTCGGTGTGTTGAGAAAAGTAGCAATTTTGTCAAGGTTTTTTTCCTAACTTTGCATGAATTGCATATAATTATATGGAAAATTACAACCATTGTTGTGCATGATAATTGACACCCCGTTATCATGCTCTTAAAAATCTGAGCTAGATTACTTTGTATATCGACACTCTTGATTTTATGCACAAGTGTTCCTTCACTGTTTATTAGTTGTATGGATTTCAATCTGAGATTTCAGTTTCAGGCTTATGCAAGAAAACTTCTCCAGTTTGTCGTGACACAATTGTAGTTTCTCGATACTTTACCCTGTATTCTAATGAGCTTGTGTATTTAATTTTCACCTACGTTGTACAAGGGCGCGAAAGCTGAATCTGAGATCAAGGTGTGGAAATGTTGTGTCAGTGCGGAAAAATTCTCGGTATTTTACATCATAAAACATGGTGGAGCTGAATGTCATGATTTGTTCATGAAATTTCACTCACTAAAGCAGTAGGGTAGTAGCTAAGCTGTTTTGTTTTTATATTCACTCACAACGTACGTAGATTATCACTTACCCTTATGGGATTGGAAAAACTAGCCCCTCCTAAACCCACCCATTTTTGCGGATTAGCGTTACTGGCCTCGATTGTGCAAAAATTCACTCGACTGTACAGGCTGGCAATTCAATGTTTGCTGTTGATTTGTTCAGACTTGAGTTGATAAAAAAATTCTTCGATTTCTTTGAACAAAAAATGGAAGTCAAGCAAATTCTCAAGCAAAGCAAACGATGCAGGCAGGGGCACTGGTGTGTACTGGCGCCGCAGGCTGGGCGCTGACGTTGCAGGCAAAGCACTGAAGTTGTAGGCTGACCACTGACGTCGCAGGCAGAGCACCGACGTCACCAGCAGAGCACCGACGTCGCAGCCAGGGCGCTGATATCGCCAGGCTTTGGCGCTGCGACGATACCCATCGCCTTAATTGTACCTGCCGACAGAGGCGGCCCATGTCCCCCTCCCAGAATGCCAGGTTAAGTACAAACAAAAAACATACGGCACAAATAAGCCCTACACCAAAACGAACATACAGTAAAGTACGAGGTAAAAAATACGCAGCTAGTAAGGCTTGGGGCCCCTTCGACCACTTACACCGAACAGTTTGACGCAAATGAAAATCCGGTGATTCCACCAAGCCTGCTGCTGGATGCCGCTTGCTCGCGTCACTGGCGTCAGTACAGCACAGGCTGGCCATAGCGCTCAGGCTTTCGGCTTGTCCTGCCGGACCTTCGCGGCTCGAACTCTACCTCCACTTGCTCCTGCTGCTCCCGCGGCTGCTCGCCTTACGCATCTGGGTTAGGCCTCGCTGGGTCTTGCGACTGGTGTCCAGGATGCCAGTCTTCCTCAAGTTCTTCCTCATCTGATCTTGCTCGAGATCTTCAGCTTCGGGCTCGACGTCGTCCGGCTCGGTTTCCGGCACTTCCTACTCCTGTGCCTGGCACTTCCGGAGGTTGTTGAAGTGGACGACTTTCATTTTTCTCCGGTTTGACGCATTCTCCACATTCAACAGAACCTCGGAGATTTTGGAGAGAACTTACACTGGACCACGCCAACTGATGTGGAACTTCGCTGCTTCGTCGGGCTTCAGTGCGGGGCTGTAGATAAAGACGCGGTCGCCCTCCTTGATGTCGGAACCACGAGTTCTTTTATCGTAGTGGTCCTTCTGCCGCCTTTGATACGTGTTTAGCTGCACCCGAGCGGCGCCATGAGCAGTCTGCAATTTGATTTCCAGCTCTTGGACGAATTGCACATGTGAGCTCACGCGCTGTGCCGGCTGGTCAGACAGATCGATAAGGCAGGCGCATCTCAGAACCATAGACCATGTAATGGGGCGTGTAGCCTGTGGCTTTGTGGACGCTCGATCGGTACGCCATCAACGCTGAACTAACAAACTCTTCCCAGTTGTTCCGTCCGAAGTCTTTTAAGCAGCACTTAAGCATGGACTTCAAGCTCTTGTTGAAGTTTTTCGACCTGTCAATTTCCGCTTGGATGGCAGGCTGTAGTCCGCGACTTCCTGATCTCGAGCATCCGGCATGTTTCGCGCACGATTTGCGACTCGAAGTTTCTTTCTTGGCCACTGTGCAGCGTATTCGGTCAACCATGCTGACTAATCCATCTGTCGAACAGGACATTTGCCACCGTCGTCACTTTCTGGCTTGCTCGCAAGCCAGAGAATAAACTATTCCGTGTTAAATTTTCCTATGATCTCACAGTTATGAGAGTAGTAATGCAGGTTCATAAAGAGGAAAACTAATCTCAGTTTTGATTGGTTATTTAAGGGAAAGAGAACGAATATTTTGTACAGACTCGTTGCTGGAGGACATCAATGGTGAATTTCAACGGTGAAGAGTTTGTATTGACGTTGATCATTGAGAGAACGCGAGAGAAAAATTACAATTGCTTAATGATTTCTGCAAAGTTATAGTAACTATCATAGTCCTTTATAATTACTCCATACTTGTGATACCAGTGTCTTTGGAGAGCTTGATTAATATTATGAACATTGATATCGACGTCGGGCCAATATTTCCTCATGTACTCGCTGCATTCTAGTTTGCATCGGTACTTACTCTTGTAATTAGGCACGTGCACTTTGTGCTATACTATACTCACAGAATACAACTCACAAACTGATCTGGAAGAATAAAAGTAGAGAATTTAGTATACAGAGACAGATTTTTGGAGAGGCAGAGAAGAATTAAAGCTTGATGAAAATCTCACACTAGATTATAATCTAATCTTAAAAAATTAATCCTAGATTACAAACAAAGCTTTAAAATCTCACCCCACATAAGAATTGCCACCCCACATCGCTATTTGATGCACACTATCCATTTGTCTGAATCTGCTCAGGAATCTTCCGAGAAATCGCTATTCAATCCACAATCAATCAATCGAAATCTACTTAGAAGTCTTCTAAAAAATCATATTGTTGCAGGGCTATTCTATAATATTTAACATCCCACGGATGCCACCAAAGTTGTACTAGGGCGGATCTCACTACTGTTGTTTGTCTCAATTTAATAGATATTTAGACTGGCGGTCCTTAAATGGGCCGTTTTAACTCCTCAATATGGTAGCGTATGTATTGCACGAGCGGTAAGTAGGCAACTGTATGCGTTTCCAGTCAATTAGGCGTCCCCGAGATTAGAGTTTAGCAGTTTCCCTTTTGTAATATTCTTGGTATAAATCTGAGTATAATTCTTAGTATGGTTCTTAGTATACTTCTGAGTATATTCCTCAATGTTCTCCTCTCCTAAAATGAATAACACAATACACCTCTTTTCAAGGCACTCTTTTTATATCTTGGATAAACACTTTCAAACAACGACTTTCAGGGACTTTCAAGTTTACTCACAAAGTTTTTCAAGCTTTAACAACAACTTCAAGGTTAACTACAAGGTTATTTTTCTGTCTGAAAGTTGCGGCTTTTTATACACACAGGATTTCGCATTTGTTAAAATGGCGGATTTTAGCAAAATAATATTTACACGGTGGTTATTAAAACAAAGCATTTTATACAGTAATTATTTTTAATACGGTAAAAAGCAAAACAAAATTGTTATTTTCAACTTTAAGATTTTTATACTTATTTTTAGTTTTGAGTCTTTTTATAAAACGTTTACAACAAAAACATGAAACATATTTACACTAAAACTGATAATGTTTTTACACCGTTACAATATTTATTTATTATTTCATTTGCCATGTTCTACCTGTTAGGAATCTGTTAGAATATCTGGTGTACATCGCTTGAAGGGACAGAAGATTCTTTATTTGCGCTATTGCGATGAGCAATGGGCTTACATTTTTAATACTGATAGTGTTGTACCTGTGGTAGCGTCGTACACACAATCGGTAAAATAACCAAGACAGGGATCGCTAAGACTCAGAGGGGGTTTACCGGCCTCAACACTGATGCTTCGTAGCAGTGGAGCAACCGGGTAGTCAGGCTTGGATATCAAAGTTTTCCCACAATGGTCAAGTCAGAGATCAGGAATTTCTAAGTGTCTAGATTTTCCGGGACTTAAAAACAAATTGCGAGTCTTTTAGTTTTGGAACTTTAACTCAAACTCAATCCAAAAGGCTAGCCTTAGCCTACGCTCGTGGGTGCTCGACTAGGGTACTTGTGGTGAGCTACCACGATGCAAACACCATTCCGTGTATTCGTCGGACTGTCTTCAACTTATTGAAGGAGCATTTGAGCGATGTTCTGCCAGTCTTCTTCCGAAGCGAAGCGATAGCACCATGGCGTGCAATGTGAGTCAGTGCGCAGACAGCTGGAGCGAGAGAGAGAAAGAGAAGGGGTGGCGAGTTGAAATGAGTGTGCCCGGGTAACCGCGATTTCCCTACTCCCAAGCTCTCCCACAGTACCAAGACTGCTCTGAAAACTATTTTGGAATTGTCATGTGTGAAATGTCACGAATAGAAGAAAATATGAAGTAACACCATGGAGGAAAGAATAGAATGGAGTGCCAATCTGAGCCGCTTATTTTTGTTTCGCTCGATCTTCCCTTTTAACATCCCGTTCCCCCCGTTCCTTCCTATTGGCTCGTGACTGCCATAGACGAACTCGTTTTCGTCCCCCTCTGAAAGTACTATCATGGACTATATGACAACACCATTTTACCCTCAATTTTGAACAACAGTAACTTCTATAGTAACAAACTCCACATCAATTTCGACAGTGTATCGCTTTGAGGGAAAAAACTACATTCTATTTTGACAGCGTCAACTTCAATTTTGACAAATAATATTTTTAACCCCTGCTGTGCAAACCCCTGCCTGCCGGATCGAACAATGGCGTATGCAGTGGTCCTCTTTATCCCCAATTGTATCGCAAGGCGTACGAAGTCCTCTCCGTTCTCATGGGCTGTAATGAGACGCTGTCTGTCCCGAACAGAAATCCGGCTGCATCCCGCTGGCTGCTGTTGTTCGTCGATTGTTTCGTTGGTTTCCTCAGTCCTTTCTTCCAGCATTGAATCCACGTCTTCGTCGATCATTTAAAGTTTTGTAAATTATGGAGTATGGAAAGCAGACGCAGTGGAAGCGAGTGGGGTGCTTGACTGAACTGAAGTGACGGAGAAAAATTGCTTACATAAACATATATGAGGTCTGGAGATTTCGTCAAAATGTCAAATTGAGATGTCAAAATTGAATGTAGTTTGACTATACTGAAGTGGAGTTGACAAAATTGAAGCAGAGATTCCGTAGAATTTACCATAGAGTCACTTTCGAAGCGGCGAGTGTTAAATTTGAAAAGGATTTTTAAGATATCGGGATAGGCAGACTTAAGCTTGTTGCATTGAACTAACAGAAAAAAGTATCAGACTGGATAGGTGATTTTAAACTAAAGAAACATGTAAAGAACTTTCTGATCTCTCACATATGTCATAATACCTGGTCATTGCTCACGTGGCATGGTTTTTTTTCAAGATTTTGCACAGCAGGGGTTAAAAATCTTATTTGTCAAAATTGAATGAGACTTTGTCAAAATTGAAGTTGACGCTGTCAAAATAGAATGTCGTTTTTTTCCCTCAAAGCGATACACTGTCGAAATTGATGTGGAGTTTGTTACTATAGAAGTTACTGTTGTTCAAAATTGAGGGTAAAATGGTGTACGCAGGATATAACTTTCAGAGGGGGGCGAAAACGAGTTCGTCTATGGCAGTCACGAGCTAATAGAAAGGAACGGGGGGAACGGGATGTTAAAAGTGAAGATCGAGCGAAACAAAAATAACCAGCTCAGATTGGCCAAGGACTTCTATATAATAGATGCTATTATATAGAAGTCCTTGGATTGGCACTCCATTCTATTCTTTCCTCCATGAGTAACACACGCTAATTTTGTCAGTCATTGCCATAGACAATAGCAACTGAATCAGCTCTTAAGCATTCAGACCCAGTGTGAGTTAAGCAGCCCAGTCGAGACAAACACATTAGTCCACAGATTCTATATTACAGATAATATAGAATCTGTGCATTAGTCTGTCCAATGAGACGTCGCCGAGCGGGTCAGTGCAGAGTTCTGCTCAGCCAGGTTAAGGAGCCGGAGGACCCCCATGCTAAGTGTCAGGCTGCCGTGGACCTGATGGTCAGCCGGGTGAGTCGGGCCCTGGAGGAAATAAATCGCCGAGAAGAGGCCAGGGCCAGGGCTGCCAAGGAGGCTCAAGCTGAGGAGTTCCTGCTGAGAAACTACAGCCGGTTGAAGCACCTGGCCAAGTTCAACATAGCCAGACGTCAGACTCGGACAGTGCAAGATTTTAGCCAGAAGGTCGAGAAATCTGACGCAGCAGATCAGCCGCTGGACGAATGCCAGGTGAGACCGTTACTGATGGAACAATTCTCCATGATGTGCTAATATTTCTGACCATGGAAACCTCCAAAATGGATTTGAGGCTGCCATCGTGGATTTAGGAGCACTATCGATGATTTGCGGTTGAACATCAAGGATTTGGGAGCACTATCGATGATTTGATTTCGTGTTGAGCACCCAGGATTTGGGATTGGAATCGAGGATTTAAGGTTTAAAGGAATGCTAGGAATGCATGTGACCCTATTTTACAGTGTTAAGGTCGTCAACCTCAATTTCAGATTAGACATAATAAACAGCAGCTACAACAGCAGCAGCAGCAGCTACAAAAGCAGCAGCAGCAGCAGCTACAACAGCAGCAGCTACAGCAGCAGCAGCAGCAGCAGCAGCAGCAGCTACAGCAGCAGCAGCAGCTACAGCAGCAGCAGCAGCAGCTACAACAGCAGCAGCTACAAAAGCAACAGCAGCAAGCTACGCGGGTTTGGCGTCGCGGGAAGTATTCGCGTCAGCCCACAGCCGCTCAAGTTGATGAGGCTATCAAGCAGTCAGCCGACGAAGAGAAGACCTTGACAAAGAAGCTATTGTTTGACAGCTACTGATGCTTTTGTGGCAGTTGCGGCGTTGTTGGGTCGAAATATTGTTTAATTTGACTTTTCCAAATTTTAATTCGCCACATTTTTTTCGTGTAAGCACGAGCGTAGGTTTTCATTATTTTCGGGTAAATAGATTTTTTATAACACGAACCGAATATTCTTACGAAAGTATTTAGCTCTAGATGGCATAATAAATTTACTAGCTGTTTGGTTCTCTTCACAACTTCATTTCCAACTGAAATAACCCTTAATTGCTGTTCAAATTGGGATAAAAAACAGACTTTGAATAAACGCGAGCTACTCTACTAAGCTTTAGTTATTCAGATAGAAGAAACATTAGCAAATGAAACAAGGACTCTAGATTGTTTTTATTTACAATAGTCAATAAGATAGCGCATGGAATAAGTCACTGAACACATTATAATTTAGGGCTGAACTGCTCCTTCGGAGGGGATTTTAGTGGCCGTTATTCACAACGCCGCACTTTGACTATCGGCGGCCTCAGAGGCGGCCCAAGCTGCCAGCCACTGGGCATACCTGGCCGAGTCGCTGGTTGGCCAATAAGAGCCTGCCCAATCGTCCCAGAACAGGTAGCAACAATCTGTGGCATTGTAGAATAGTCTACTAGTGGCGCAGTAGTACAACCCGGTGGCTGCGTCGTAGTGAAGGCCGGAGCTGGGCTCGTACTGCAGCCGGGACATGTCCGGCGCTATCGGAGGCACCGGCAGCTGGGGCTTAGTAGCGCGGCTAGAACTGTCGCAATAGTCTCTGAGCCAGTCGGAACTGTCCATGAAATCGCAGGGGTTCGAGCATCGATGAATTCTGAGCAGCTGCGAAGGTTCTTCAACGAAGCCAGCAGCTACGGATAGAAGGACGGCGCCTCCGAGGTGACGACAGCTGAGGCATTCCGGGATTTAGGATGAGTTTATGTTTCAGGATTGCTAGTCTATTTACTAGAATGGATTGCTAGTCTATGCACTAGAATGGATTGCTAGTCTATGCACTAGAATGGATTGCTAGTCTATGCACTAGAATGGATTGCTAGTCTATGCACTAGAATGGATCGCTAGTCTATGCACTAGAATGGATTGCTAGTCTATGCACTAGAATGGATTGCTAGTCTATGTACTAGAATGGATTGCTAGTCTATGCACTAGAATGGATTGCTAGTCTATTTACTAGAATGGATTGCTAGTCTATGCACTAGAATGGATTGCTAGTCTATTTACTAGAATGGATTGCTAGTCTATGCACTAGAATGGATTGCTAGTCTATGTACTAGAATGGATTGCTAGTCTATTTACTAGAATGGATTGCTAGTCTATGCACTAGAATGGATTGCTAGTCTATTTACTAGAATGGATTGCTAGTCTATGCACTAGAATGGATTGCTAGTCTATGCACTAGAATGGATTGCTAGTCTATGCACTAGAATGGATTGCTAGTCTATGCACTAGAATGGATCGCTAGTCTATGCACTAGAATGGATTGCTAGTCTATGCACTAGAATGGATTGCTAGTCTATGTACTAGAATGGATTGCTAGTCTATTTACTAGAATGGATTGCTAGTCTATTTACTAGAATGGATTGCTAGTCTATGCACTAGAATGGATTGCTAGTCTATTTACTAGAATGGATTGCTAGTCTATGCACTAGAATGGATTGCTAGTCTATGTACTAGAATGGATTGCTAGTCTATGTACTAGAATGGATTGCTAGTCTATGCACTAGAATGGATTGCTAGTCTATTTACTAGAATGGATTGCTAGTCTATGCACTAGAATGGATTGCTAGTCTATGCACTAGAATGGATTGCTAGTCTATGCACTAGAATGGATTGCTAGTCTATGTACTAGAATGGATTGCTAGTCTATTTACTAGAATGGATTGCTAGTCTATGCACTAGAATGGATTGCTAGTCTATGCACTAGAATGGATTGCTAGTCTATGCACTAGAATGGGTTGCTAGTCTATGCACTAGAATGAATTGCTAGTCTATGCACTAGAATGGATTGCTAGTCTATGCACTAGAATGGGTTGCTAGTCTATGCACTAGAATGGATTGCTAGTCTATGCACTAGAATGGATTGCTAGTCTATTTACTAGAATGGATTGCTAGTCTATGCACTAGAATGGATTGCTAGTCTATGCACTAGAATGAATTGCTAGTCTATGCACTAGAATGGATTGCTAGTCTATGCACTAGAATGGGTTGCTAGTCTATGCACTAGAATGGATTGCTAGTCTATGCACTAGAATGGGTTGCTAGTCTATTTACTAGAATGGATTGCTAGTCTATGCACTAGAATGGATTGCTAGTCTATGCACTAGAATGGATTGCTAGTCTATGCACTAGAATGGATTGCTAGTCTATGCACTAGAATGGGTTGCTAGTCTATGTACTACAAAGAAATTCTCACACGTGGTGGTTGTCCGGATCCACAGCAGGATCCAGGTGCTGACGCATCTGCCTAACCAGGTGCTCGTACTGTGGCTCCGCTTTCTCCTGTCGCGCCATGGCCTCGGCAACACTCTGAGCAGCTTCGGGAGACCAGACCTTGCCCAGACCGCAGGCGAAGCCAGCTCTGCTAGCCAAGTGAAAGTGCGAGCTGGCCAGCACTGTCACAGATAACAGCTGATCACTATCTAGAATTCGCTTTATAGACTTTGTGACAGAGTTCAATGCAGCCGACTTTAGCAGGCTCTGCTGGCCGAACAGGCACACAATGAGGCGAGCATTTTGATTGGTTGACGCTTTTAACAGCGAGGGTAAACTGGCTAGGAGACCAGCTGCTGGCAGGCTGATTGGCTGCGCTGCCACCAGAAGCCGAAGCGGCTGCGAGCCTTCTGAACTGGCTGCGATTGGTTGAGCTACGACAGCTGTTTCTGATGGTGCACCGCTGCGAAAAACAAATCGAAGCCTTTAATCAGATTCTGGCAATACTACTAAACAGCTAAAAAGTAAGCTTGGAAATCTCACACTAGATTATAACCTAAGCTTGAACATCTCACCCTAGATTATAACCTAAGCATGGAAATCTCACCCTAGATTATAATCTAAGCTTGAAAATCTCACACTATATTGTGATCTAAGCTTGAACATCTCACCCTAGATTATAACCTAAGCATGGAAATCTCACCCTAGATTATAATCTAAGCTTGAAAATCTCACACTATATTGTGATCTAAGCTTGAACATCTCACCCTAGATTATAACCTAAGCATGGAAATCTCACCCTAGATTATAACCTAAGCTTGAAAATCTCACACTAGATTATAACCTAAGCTTGAAAATCTCACCCTAGATTATAACCTAAGCTTGAAAATCTCACACTAGATTATAACCTAAGCTTGAAAATCTCACCCTAGATTATAACCTAAGCATGGAAATCTCACACTAGATTATAACCTAAGCTTGAACATCTCACCCTAGATTATAACCTAAGCATGGAAATCTCACACTAGATTATAATCTACGCTTGAACATCTCACCCTAGATTATAACCTAAGCATGGAAATCTCACCCTAGATTATAACCTAAGCATGGAAATCTCACACTAGATTATAACCTAAGCTTGAACATCTCACCCTAGATTATAACCTAAGCATGGAAATCTCACCCTAGATTATAACCTAAACATGGAAATCTCACCCTAGATTATAACCTAAGCATGGAAATCTCACCCTAGATTATAACCTAAGCATGGAAATCTCACCCTAGATTATAACCTAAGCATGGAAATCTCACCCTAGATTATAACCTAAGCATGGAAATCTCACCCTAGATTATAACCTAAGCATGGAAATCTCACCCTAGATTATAACCTAAGCTTGAAAATCTCACCCTAGATTATAACCTAAGCTGGATGAAAATCTCACCCTAGATTATAATCTAAGTTTGATGAAAATCTCCCACTATATTGTGATCTAAGCTTGAACATCTCACCCTAGATTATAACCTAAGCATGGAAATCTCACCCTAGATTATAATCTAAGCTTGGAAATCTCACCCTAGATTATAACCTAAGCATGGAAATCTCACCCTAGATTATAACCTAAGCTTGAAAATCTCACCCTAGATTATAACCTAAGCTAGATGAAAATCTCACCCTAGATTATAATCTAAGTTTGATGAAAATCTGACACTAGATTATAACCTGAGCTTGAAAATCTCACCCTAGATTATAATCGAAGCTTGAAAATCTCACCCTAGATTATAATCTAAGCTTGAAAATCTCACACTATATTGTGATCTAAGCTTGAACATCTCACCCTAGATTATAACCTAAGCTTGAAAATCTCACCCTAGATTATAACCTAAGCTAGATGAAAATCTCACCCTAGATTATAATCAAAGTTTGATGAAAATCTGACACTAGATTATAACCTAAGCTTGAAAATCTCACACTATATTGTGATCTAAGCTTGAAAATCTCACCCTAGATTAAAATTGCAGCTTCAAACTCTCACCTATTGACAGCATCATTCTTCCCATCCACCGAGGTCCTTCGGGATGTTATCTGCAAGCTGTTTAAAACCTCTAGCCAGTCGCATGGCTGCCATTTTCCTGGCAAAGTTTTTGACTCCACTAGCAAGCCGGATGCCACATCAGTGTCAAGCCGAACATTTTCACCTTCCTTCAACAATGTGACAGATCCGCTCTCAGGGTTTGCTGAATCTGCAGAGTTCAAAAGCTTCTCTAAATTCTTGTCCAGCTGATCGAGAAAGTCGTTGGCACAGGCCTCAGTCTCGGCTAGGTCGTCAGCAGCGTCGGCCACATCGGGCTGGCGTTGCAGCACAGATAGACGGGAATCGAGCTCGCGACGTCCAAAAAAATTTGTTTTCGAGTTGTCGCTTGTAGTAGTAGTGGCACTGCCAGATGGGGAATATTGCAGGATATTGAAGTTCACAAACGTAGGGATAAAAATAAAATATTCCATAATTTGGGGATCAGCACATAAAAATCCAATCATTTAGGGATCAGCAGGTAAAATTCCAAAAATTTAGGGACAAGGAATAGTAATAAAAATAGTTGCAGGAGGGCTGCGGGCAGTGGCACATCATTTAGTGACACTAGACCCGCAGCCAGCGAGGAGGCAATTCTGCCCATTTCGCTGACTCCTGAGCACACACGCACACAGATACCGTACGCAGGCACACACTCACACAGGTGTGTACATCTGCCCTGACTGTCTCATCGTCAGGCAGTGTACACTCTCACTGTGCCTTGGAGGTTGGCCCTCAAGGGCGTAAATTGCACGACAAGCCCCCAAGCCTTCTCTCCACGACTGCGCCCCAAATAAATGTGGCATCGCCGTGGAATCGAACTTAGGGACCTTGGTGTGAGAGGCAAATGCGATAACCGCTCTGCCACCGACCCCCCTTAGGGACAAGGAAGCAAAAATAGCAAAAGTCTAGGACAAGTAGATTGAAATCCCATAATCTCTGGATTAGTAAGACTGTAAATCCCACAGTCTAGGGATTAGTGAGACGGAAAATCCCACAACGTAGGGATTAATGGCTGTAAATCCCACAATCTAGGGATTAGTGAGACTGTATATCCCACAATCTCAGGATTAGTGAGACCGAAAATCCGAAAATTGACTCGTAGGAATAATCTGTTGAACAACCCCAGTCTCCTCACCTGCTCCCCAATCCGTCGATGGCATCGATCACAAGCAGCTGGTTGAACAGCTGGTAGTAGGTCTCGCGCCATCTTCTAAAAGCGTCAGCAACAACACTGGCAATGAGCTGAAGATTCTGTCTGTTGGAGTCGGAGCCGCCAAAGCTGCGGTCGATGCGCAGACGCGCTCCCTGGAGGACATTCTGCAGATCTCTGGAGCAGCGACGCACAGCAACAATGAGCTGCTGCTGCTGCTGCTGCTGCTGCTGCGAAGCGGCAGTTTCTGCTTGCGCACCACGGCGTCTCTTAACCGGAGGCTGAAACTAAAAATAAACAAGAAACTCGATTTATTAGATCTAAACTGAACCTAAATCACAATTTTCAATAAGACAGGCTTTTCAATGTCTGTTTGGTAAAAAAGCGGAAAACATAACAATTGAATGCTGAGAATGACAAAAATGCCTACTCTGATATTAACTTGTGTATTTGCTATTAAAAAACAAACCACAAAACAGGAGACAAACGAAAAAAAATTGAGACTTTATCTTTTTCAACCAACCTAGCTTTAACCATAGACGAAATAGTAAGTTGTTATTGCTACTTAAGAGCATTGTTGGCACATGATTAACTGTACTGAGAATTTTTGATATGAATTTCCTGATATATTCTATGGGATCTAGGAATTAGCAAAGAATGCCGTTGAGAATCGTCCCAATTAGTACAAAAAAGAGTTCTTATCGAATCCGCTTTGGAATCTTCCCAACTAGACTGGGATTTCTAATGAAATCTGCCCTGGAATCTTCCCAACTAGACTGGGATTTCTAATGAAATCTGCCCTGGAATCTTCCCAACTAGACTGGGATTTCTAATGAAATCTGCCCTGGAATCTTCCCAACTAGACTGGGATTTCTAATGAAATCTGCTTTGGAATCTTCCCAACTAGACTGGGATTTCTAATGAAATCTGCTTTGGAATCTTCCCAACTAGACTGGGATTTCTAATGAAATCTGCCCTGGAATCTTCCCAACTAGACTGGGATTTCTAATGAAATCTGCTTTGGAATCTTCCCAACTAGACTGGGATTTCTAATGAAATCTGCTTTGGAATCTTCCCAACTAGACTGGGATTTCTAATGAAATCTGCCCTGGAATCTTCCCAACTAGACTGGGATTTCTAATGAAATCTGCCCTGGAATCTTCCCAACTAGACTGGGATTTCTAATGAAATCTGCCCTGGAATCTTCCCAACTAAACTGGGATTTCTAATGAAATCTGCCCTGGAATCTTCCCAACTAAACTGGGATTTCTAATGAAATCTGCCCTGGAATCTTCCCAACTAGACTGGGATTTCTAATGAAATCTGCCCTGGAATCTTCCCAACTAAACTGGGATTTCTAATAAAATCTGCCCTGGAATCTTCCCAACTAAACTGGGATTTCTAATGAAATCTGCCCTGGAATCTTCCCAACTAGACTGGGATTTCTAATGAAATCTGCCCTGGAATCTTCCCAACTAAACTGGGATTTCTAATGAAATCTGCCCTGGAATCTTCCCAACTAAACTGGGATTTCTAATGAAATCTGCCCTGGAATCTTCCCAACTAGACTGGTATTTCTAATGAAATCTGCCCTGGAATCTTCCCAACTAAACTGGGATTTCTAATGAAATCTGCCCTAAAATCTTCCCAACTAGACTGGGATTTCTAATGAAATCTGCCCTGGAATCTTCCCAACTAGACTGGGATTTCTAATGAAATCTGCCCTGGAATCTTCCCAACTAGACTGGGATTTCTAATGAAATCTGCCCTGGAATCTTCCCAACTAGACTGGGATTTCTAATGAAATCTGCCCTGGAATCTTCCCAACTAGACTGGGATTTCTAATGAAATCTGCCCTGGAATCGTCCGAACTAGACTGAGATTTCTAATGAAATCTGCTTTGGAATCGTCTTAACTAGACTGGGATTTCTAAAGGAATCCGCTTTGGAATCGTCTCAGCGAGACTGGGATTTCTAAAGGAATCCGCTTTGGAATCGTCTTAACTAGACTGGGATTTCTAAAGGAATCAGCTTTGGAATCGTCTTAACTAGACTGGGATTTCTAAAGGAATCAGCTTTGGAATCGTCTTAACTAGACTGGGATTTCTAAAGGAATCCGCTTTGGAATCGTCTCAGAGAGACTAGGATTTCTAAAGGAATCCGCTTTGGAATCGTCTCAGAGAGACTAGGATTTCTAAAGGAATCCGCTTTGGAATCGTCGAAAGAGTCTTTGAATCTACAATTTAAATCAAAAAGCAGACTTTAAGAACTAAAAACAATTGACAATAATGCAGCGCAAAACAAAAAGCAAAACAATGACTACATGTTTTCATTGTAATCAACTCAACAGTTAAACAATACTCTAATAAAGTGTTAACAAAACAGAACTAGAATGAGCAGTTAGTACAGTTTACTAGAAGGTCCTCAGCACCAGCTCCAGCTGCTGTCCAGTCTGCAGTCTGCCAACGTCGCCATCGTTTCGCAGTCGGACATTGGGCAGCTTTCTGATTCGTTCAACGCTGGCCGGATCCTGGCCCAACTCCTGGCAGAGCAGCTCGAGCAGCTCGTCGTAGGACCGGTTTGGAAGCTCCACCTCGATGAAGTCCGGGTCTCTGGGTGAAAGAGATATGATGGGGTAGAATAATGACACAGGGAGAATTGATGGGGTAGAATAATGGCACAGGGAGAATTGATGGGGTAGAATAATGACACAGGGAGAATTGATGGGGTAGAATAATGGCACAGGGAGAATTGATGGGGTAGAATAATGACACAGGGAGAATTGATGGGGTAGAATAATGGCACAGGGAGAATTGATGGGGTAGAATAATGGCACAGGGAGAATTGATGGGGTAGAATAATGGCACAGGGAGAATTGATGGGGTAGAATAATGGCACAGGGAGAATTGATGGGGTAGAATAATGACACAGGAAGAATTGATGGGGTAGAATAATGACGAGGGAAGAATTGATGGGGTAGAATAATGACACAGGAGAATTGATGGGGTAGAATAATGACACAGGAGAATTGATGGGGTAGAATAATGACACAGGGAGAATTGATGGGGTAGAATAATAACACAGGGAGAATAGATGGGGTAGAATAATGACGAGGGAAGAATTGATGGGGTAGAATAATGACACAGGGAGAATTGATGGGGTAGAATAATAACACAGGGAGAATAGATGGGGTAGAATAATGGCACAGGGAGAACTGATGGGGTAGAATAATGACACAGGGAGAATTGATGGGGTAGAATAATGGCACAGGGAGAATTGATGGGGTAGAATAATGACACAGGGAGAATTGATGGGGTAGAATAATGGCACAGGGAGAATAGATGGGGTAGAATAATGACGAGGGAAGAATTGATGGGGTAGAATAATGACACAGGGAGAATTGATGGGGTAGAATAATAACACAGGGAGAACTGATGGGTAGAATAATGACACGGAGTGATGATCGGTAGAAAGATGAGTTCGGGATAAGGAATGTGGTAGAACTGAGGTAGGGAATGTATGAGATTGGTTGATTGGGCAATTGAAAGAAACAAGGAAAAATTAAGAACCAAAAGACGCATACCATAGGAAGTGAAATAAATTTATAGAGAGAAAAATCGTACCTAGACTTGGCCACCCTGGCCAACAAAAGCAGAGGTTGTGGCGCAGTTTTAGCTTCCAACAATGGCCTAGGAGCGGCGCCCAACACTTTAACGACACTGGGTCCGCCACCGTTAGCTCCGTCAGGCGATCGGTCAGTTTTTCTGGCGTAGGGAAATTCTGGATTGCGCAAATAGTTGGGCACAAATGTGGCGCCATTCGCATTGCCTGCTGATGTCGACGCCGAAGTCAAATCCCCTTGCCCGACGGCGACGATGGAAGACGATTGCGAAGCGGTGGTCGCCAATATCTTGGCCAGCCTAGCTGAGCTGCAAACATCACCGGGAGTCTTACCTGCTGAGCACTTGGCAGCGGGATTAGCGCCAGCACCTGTGCCATTGCGGGAGAGCGACTGCTGTATAGGGAAGATTCCACTAATAACCTGAGCTGATTCTAAGGAAGATTCCACTAATAACTGAGCTGATTCTAGGGAAGATTCCACTAATAACCTGAGCTGATTCTAGGGAAGATTCCACTAGTAACTGAGCCGATTCTACGGAAGATTCCACTAATAACTGAGCTGATTCTAGGGAAGATTCCACTAATAACTGAGCTGATTCTAGGGAAGATTCCACTAATAACCTGAGCTGATTCTAGGGAAGATTCCACTAGTAACTGAGCCGATTCTACGGAAGATTCCACTAATAACTGAGCTGATTCTAGGGAAGATTCCACTAATAACCTGAGCTGATTCTAGGGAAGATTCCACTAATAACTGAGCCGATTCTAGGGAAGATTCCACTAATAACTGAGCTGATTCTAGGGAAGATTCCACTAATAACCTGAGCTGATTCTAGGGAAGATTCCACTAATAACTGAGCCGATTCTAGGGAAGATTCCACTAATAACTGAGCCGATTCTAGGGAAGATTCCACTAATAACTAAGCCGATTCTAGGGAAAATTCCACTAATAACTGAGCCGATTCTAGGGAAGATTCCACTAATAACTGAGCTGATTCTAGGGACGATTCCACTAATAACTGGGTCGATTCTAGGGAAGATTCCACTAATAACTGAGCCGATTCTAGGGAAGATTCCACTAATAACTAAGCCGATTCTAGGGAAGATTCCAAAAAAAACTAAGCTGATTCTTGTAATTTGATTCAATATCAAAGCTTAATATCTAATTTGAGTAATTAGGTGAATTCGGTGATCAATCCTTACCCAGCAGCATGCTAACAATGTTCTCATGATTTCGCTTGGCAGCCCAGTGTAGCGCTGTCCATCCGTTGACGGAATTGGCTGAATTGACCCTGGCACCTGAAGTCAGCAGGCTAGCTACTCGATCAATATCGCCCTGTGCACTGGCCTCGCGTAGATCTTCGTCCAACGGCGAGGGAAAGCTGGCTGGCACCGACTTTGAATCGTCGCTTTGTTCAAGCTCCATCATTTGATGCTGCGACGTTTCCACGATAACTTCGCTGGATAAAAGTGCAAAGAGGATTTTGGCTATTCGGGAGTTGAACTTACGATTACGAAGCCGTACGTGTAAGAATAAGGAAATGAAAGAAGACTGGCTATCAGATCTCTCCTGTATATTTTCTTGATTCTTCACTTTGTCTCATTGCTTTCTGTTTTATGTGTCCCGTACTAAATATAATTTAAATCTTAAGCGCACATGTCTTGCCAATTCGGCACGCATTTCATAAAAAGCGTTCAGCTGTGACCCTGACGACATGCTAAGCCGGCTATTTACAACTACAGTTTCAAGCCTGTAGAGCATGGGGTGGGTGTTCACTTAGTCTAGCCATGCGACTTTTGTGGCACGCTTTCTGGCGCGCGCACCGGGGTAAGAGAAATCAGTGTACATTTGTACACTTTATATTACACACTATACACGTCCTTATCTAGCTGTCTATGGAGGAGGGTTGGGGCAGATAAGAAAATGGGGTGGTGGGTTTGGACGGTCAGAAAGGAATGCACAAGCTAGCAAAGCCTTTACGGGTGTGAGAAATGAGGGACAGAAGAGTAGAGAGAAGGATGAAGGGTAGTGGAAAGTGCAGCCCAGATAGAACAGGCGCATTGTACATCGAAGTCTCCACCCTACGTAAAATGACAGAAGCAAGCGGAGCAAATGCTGCAAATTTTAGGTAGAGAGAATTGCACCACCATTGCTAAAGGCAATTTTTTAATTTCATTTAGCCTTACCAAAATAGTTTGTCTATTCGATGTGAATGTAAGCAGAAGGGAAGGCCGAAATTAGTTTAACAGACAACAATCCTAGAAACGGAGTGCTCAACTGGTCGGCGCAGAAAAAAACAACAGATCATAAATAGAAAAGGGTGGCAGACGGCATTGCCTTTGATTCTGCTTTAACCTGCACTATATAGCAGCGAGACTTAACAAGGTGAGTGATACTGAAAATAATATTTTATTATATTTACCATGTTTATCCTCGAAATTCGTATTAAAGCGAAAGCTATTAATTAAGTTATTCGACTATTTTGACAGAGTTCCAAATAAGAAAGGACGTCCTGCTGGTCCTGGTGACAAGGAACTAAAATACTGTACATTTTAATGATAAAAGAATTTCACTCCCTTGACAATGAACTTTCAGATCCGAACTATAGACAGGGCTGCAGAGCAAGTATGTACGCGGCAACACTGGGACAGGAGTCTATTAAACCGCCAGGTTCCCCTTCAACAGCATCCGACTGTCTAAAAGAATTAGTCGTCGATTGCACCTGCCCAATCTGTCAAGAGGTGTACACTAATCCGTACCAGTTAACTTGCGGACACTCCTTCTGTTTGAGATGCTTTGAAAAGTTGAAGAGAAAATGGGAGAAGCGAACGACTAGAAGTGGTGGCGGTGGCGGTGGCGGCGGCGGTGGCGGCGGAGGTGGTGGTACACAAACGATCAGTTTGGGTCATATGTTGTCAATGCAGTTTTCAGCTCTAATTAGTGCAGGTGGAGGCGGAGGCGGTGACAGCAGCGATCCGCTCCAGTGCCCAGTCTGTCGGACAAGTATCGATCCGCATAGGCCGCTAAAACCGGACCATAACATTCGCTCGCTATTGTACACGTTGAAGACTGTCAAAGCTGGCTGCTGTCAGGAGCCAGATTGTTGGAATAAGCGCGAGGTGTGCTGCACCGACTGCTCCTGCGGTCTGTGCGCCAAGCATCACAAAGCCAAGCTGGAAGTGTTGCGCTCTGGTTGCGACAGTTTAGCTCGCGAGGCTGACAAGTTTTTGCAAGAAAAATCCGAAGAGACTGAGCGAATGCAGGTAAATAATTTGGGGCAGTTTAATCCTCGATAATTGCGAATTTTTACCTAAGCAATTGTACGTCATGGCGAAAAGCATATTGGAGCTAGTCTAAAACAATAGTTTTGTAATTTCGTAGCGTTTTTACTAAACGAACGACTTAGCAACTAGGCGTAAAATATAACAATAGACATGCTTTTTAAACATTAAGAATAGTTGTTCGAGTCTGAAGAAAAACTTTAAAAGTTACAAAAGCGACATGCGCAAGTGTAACACTTTGCTGTCAAGGTATCAATTTCATTAGATTAGCTTGCACAACACTGTTCGTATCGCTTCAATAGGATCTAGTAGCCATTCTGTGCGTTAGACATCAATTTTCCAAACATTCAGCAGTCCATGGCGACACTCATTCAAATTTCTCACATTGAGCTAATGCTGGTATTTGTTTTTTTCATCTAGGTAAACTGATGTAATGACATGCAGTAATTATGTGCCTTGGAAACAAATTGTCAGAAAACTTGATACTGTAACCACTGAGTTAGAAGCTAACCTTAAATCCGTAAAGACAGTCTCTCAATGGATTTTACAATAGCTAAATTGTAATAGCTAAGTCTTATCAAACACCATTGCAGACCCAGCTGGCTGATGCGGATGCCAAGCTAGACGAGTTAAACGCTGCAATGCTGCAGTCACTACAGGAGCGCATGTCTCAATGCAGCGATCAATTAGCTGCCGTTAAAAAGCAAACCGAATCTGAACAGACGGAGATAGCCAAAATTGGTGCCGAGCTCAAACTTGAAGCTCAACAATTGCTTCAGTTGTTGGATAAAGACGATCATGTTACACAGGAGGTGAATTCATGTCTAAAAATGCTTATCGATGCTATAGGTTTGTTTCAGAACTGCAAACAATTTGTCCATTCTGGTCAATAATAATTCCAGGCTCTCAACCAACGAGACCAACTAAAACGGCGAGTGCAGACGGTCACTAGCCAGTATCCATCGAGATCTCTGCAATTTGGCTTCGAAGCCGCTAAAGTGACCGCTGAGCAAGCTAGTCTATTGCAAACAGTTTCCGTTAGAATTCTAAAGCGACCTTACACCGAGACTGACAAACTAAAGCCCAGCATGCTGAAGAAGACTAAGCGAGGCGAACCATGGGAAGTGCGCCTACTAGAGGATAACAAACTATTGGTCAACTATAAAGGCTTTCCAACACGACGATTTCACATATTTAATGCTGAAACATTAAAAGAGATCAGCACTATTGAATTGCAATTGTCGCAGGGCCAATTTCCTGGCCAGGTGTGCGTCTGCCGACAAAGGGAGCGAATTCTGGCAACCGATCCTAAGAATCACTGCGTCTACGAGTTCAACTATAAGGTGCGGCCTTGATTCAAATTCTTCTCTGTCACGATTAAAGTTTACGCGATTTCGATAGGTCGTTTAATCAGTTACACTAAGACCTTTAAAGTCGTAAAAATGCACAAAAGCGACATTAAAACACCGGAAATTTGTTTAAACTACGGGTCTTAAGTTAAAAGTTAAACTAACGGGTGAAAAACCTGACGAAGCAAAAGTCAGGATCCAATTCCATAAATAGCGATTTCATTTCAGGGTCAAGTGACCGGCCAGTTTGGCAGCAAAGGTGACGAGCCAAATGAGCTTCACACGCCCAAGGGTATGTACGTGTACGAAAACATCCTATACGTGGTGGACAGTAAAAACAAGCGGGTGCAACTGTTCGACATGGACAAGGCCTATCAGAATGTTGGCAGCATTGTACACGACAGTCTGAGCACCAATATACAGGTGAGAAGCGAGAAACTACCTTAATCATTCTTTGATTTTCTAAAATTTACGATACGATATTGGTTTAAAAAACATCACACCTAGGAATCTAGGAAAATAACCCTAGATTCTATGATGAGAATCGGATATTCTAGGAAAATAATCTTAGATTCTAGGATGAGAATCCCATATTCTAGGAATATAATCCTAGATTCTAGGATGAGAATCCGATATTCTAGGAAAATAATCCTAGATTCTAGGATGAGAATCCGATATTCTAGGAAAATAATCATAGATTCTAGCAATAGAATCCTAGATTCTAGGAACAGAATCCTAGATTCTAGGAAAATAATCCTAGATTTTAGGAATAGAATCCTAGATTCTAGGAACAGAATCCTAGATTCTAGGAAAATGATCCGAGATTTTAGGAAAAGAATCCTAGATTCTAGGAAAAGAATCCTAGATTCTAGGAAAAGAATCCTAGATTCTAGGAAAAGAATCCTAGAAATTTAGAAGGGAAACCTAGATTCTAGTTATAGAATCCAAATTTCTAGGAAAACAATCCTTTATTCTGGGAAAACGAATCGCAGGTCCTAGTACACAAATCCTAGGACTCAGGAGTAGGATCAAGACTCCTGACCATAAATTATTGCGCATTGAACTCAGGCTGTTTTTGCCGGACCAGCTAGCATTGTGGTTTGCGACCGTGGCAGCGACAGTCTAATTGTATTCGACCGAGTTAGTCGAGCCTACCTGAAGAAGCTGCCAGCAGGTGGCGAACCATTTGACGCTTGCACGGACAGATTCGACAATATGATAGTTTCGCTGACCAGAGAGCGCAAGGTGAGAATATTCGACTCGACAATTACGCATTGCATCAATACGTTTAACGTCGGCTTGCCGCCTGAGGCAGAATCGGATAAATTGCAAAACTATTTGCACGGAGTGACTTTCGATCTGACCACGGATCGGCTGTTTGTTGCGGAGGCTTTCGCTAAGAGGCTGCTCAGATTTGACATGACCTGACAATGGTCGTTTTGTTCTTTATGACAGTCTAAATGATTCGCTCTATAAATTAGCCTTGGCTCGATAAACCATCAGTTTTGTGTGATAGGGAAAATTCTGTGATTGAAAAAATGTTGATCATTTTCGGCTTTTTTGTAAGCATTGTGCCTTTGACTAAGCAGACACGTTATTGTGAAAAGTAATATGCCTAGATGATTGATAGATAACAATTGAGTTTTCATATTTGTACTCTAGAATCAGTTTTGTGTTCTCATAGTTATGCTGAATGATACCAAATGCCAAATAAGTAACTGCACCAGCAAAACTTATCCTAGTTGAATCAATTGATGTTTTATCTAATTAACCTTTACCAGTTTGCCTAGTGCGTCTATATAACTGTGATTTGTTAAATAAATATTATTCAGGAGAAAATAACATTATTCACTACCTTAATGAGTCATCCTCGTTGGATTGTTTATGCATTGCATCTGGTAATTAAATTTACCAGTAAATTTAAATTAGTCTGAGTAAAGCAAGCACTAGGGTGGTTTAGGATGTAATTACATCAACGGTCTTCCAGGTGAATAATTTTTATTCAGCTTTTGCCTTAATTTGCCTTATTGACAAGGCTGAGAGCAGCTTTTCAGTCCTCGGACTAAGGGACTCGCCACACTCACCATGATTTGTACCACAGCTGCGAGAACCGAAGCACCAGCGAATTAAGTGTCTCGCTAAAATACACAAATCGTGCCCCAAAAGGGCGTGCAGCCGACAGCACAGCCGCAGCTATTTAGCCCATGGACCGAGAGGACACGCCACACCAACCCTCAATTAACCAAGCTAATGCTGGTTTCCATTTAACAGCAGGGTGAACTGAAGCAAAAGGACACAACTTGTTCCCGTGGAGTCTGGAATCGAACCCCTGACCTTCAAGCTGTGATTCTAAAGCTCTAACGAGTAGGTTACAACCCCTTTACTAGGCTACAACCCCTTTACTAGGCTACAACCCCTTTACTAGGCTACAACCCCTTTACTAGGCTACAACCCCTTTACTAGGCTACAGCCCCTTTACTAGGCTACAACCCCTTTACTAGGCTACAACCCCTTTACTAGGCTACAGCCCCTTTACTAGGCTACAACCCCTTTACTAGGCTACAACCCCTTTACTAGGCTACAACCACTTTACTAGGCTACAACCCCTTTACTAGGCTACAACCCCTTTACTAGGCTACAGCCCCTTTACTAGGCTACAACCCCTTTACTAGGCTACAACCCCTTTACTAGGCTACAACCACTTTACTAGGCTACAACCCCTTTACTAGGCTACAACCACTTTACTAGGCTACAACCCCTTTACTAGGCTACAGCCCCTTTACTAGGCTACAACCCCTTTACTAGGCTACAACCACTTTACTAGGCTACAACCCCTTTACTAGGCTACAACCCCTTTACTAGGCTACAACCACTTTACTAGGCTACAACCCCTTTACTAGGCTACAACCCCTTTACTAGGCTACAACCCCTTTACTAGGCTACAACCCCTTTACTAGGCTACAACCCCTTTACTAGGCTACAACCCCTTTACTAGGCTACAACCCCTTTACTAGGCTACAACCCCTTTACTAGGCTACAACCCCTTTACTAGGCTACAGCCCCTTTACTAGGCTACAACCCCTTTACTAAGCTACAACCCCTTTACTAGGCTACAGCCCCTTTACTAGGCTACAACCCCTTTACTAGGCTACAACCCCTTTACTAGGCTACAACCCCTTTACTAGGCTACAACCCCATATACAACACCCCAGCTCAAACGACTAGTCAAGAAGCTCACCCGAGCTAAGCATCGGGCAACTCACGCTGCAAGCTGTAAGATATTGTCTTAATCGACCATCACCAGACTCACCATTGAGAAGTCTCGATTGGCTCACTGCTGTCGCTGCCAAATCCGTGCGAAATTCGAATTGGAACTCTAGTGCGATTCTGAATCCTGGCACCTCCGGAGCGAGAGACACTCGCAGACTTGATGGAGTTGCCGAGGCTTTTTCGGCGACGCGGCGATGCTGGCGGCGATGAACCGCACACAGTCGGATCGCCAAAGTATTGCACAATCACCACAGGATTGTCCTTCTCGGTGTGCGCCAACTCCGCGTAGGTCACGCGACGGAATCGTACTTTTTGATTTGTTGTTTTATCAAATGCGACGTGGCGTAGAATTTTGAACAGAGCGTTCCGCTTAGCAACTTCGGTGCTTTCAAATTTCGGATAATAGTGCGTACCGTTGGATCGAAAGCAGCGCTCGTAGCCATCGTTGCGCCAGGCTAGAAAAATAAAATATTCAACTAATGTTGCATGTAGTTATACTTAAGTTAAACTACTTTAAGTAGTGGAAAAAGCATGTGCAACGTTCCGTTTCTCTGTCTTTTTTAACAACTGGATTTTAATCAACTGGATATGTTGTTGATTTACATCTTTGAATAGGGCCTATATTGCAAGGATACCTCTTGCACCAAAGCATATGAGCTTTGGTTTTTAATACACTCGTATAATATTAAATAGAGCAACAAGTTTTAAAGCAAATATTAACATACTCACATTTTCCAATAATTCTGGCTCTGTAGACATATACTTCGCCACTTTTTGGTTTCTGTGGCACCTGAGTTGAAATCTTTGTACGATTCAAAGTCTTTAAAATTTGACTGGCATCAGTTGGGCTAATCAAATGATTCAGTGTATCATAGACAACTGTCCTGAGGGATTAAAACAAGGTGGAAAATATATGATAATTACATGAGAACTAGATATAACAAAACTGTGTCTAGATAAAACCATTGGATAAGCTGCCCCCAGGTGACCATAGGTCACCATCCCCACGGCCCCCAAAAAGACCCTGGGAAGTGAGGGCTGATGGTCACCCATGCAACTGGCATCAATGATAAAAAATGCATTTTTAAAAGATTTTTCATGTTGTACATTAGTTCAATAAGAAGTGGGTCATAATTAGTTCATAATTTTTACTTTCTCAGAAAAATTGTGTTCTAATTCAACTGTTTTTTCTACTCCCCTATCATTAAGATTCTATGAATTCTTCAATACATTAATTTCATTACCAAATTAACAACTAACTTCATACTACAATTTTTCAATATTCTAATTACCAAATGTTGTAACCATACAATAATTACAGTATTATTCCTACTATAGCTTGCATAAGTAACATGGTGTAGCTAGCTATAGGGTTAGAAAAATCTAATGGATAAGATAAGTCGAACAATTGCAAATTTTACAGCATTTAGTATTAATAATTATTTATAAGCTTTGTAGTTAACTCACAACAGCTCCCTGCAAGGCAAAATCCACAGTGAGGAATGCCCCTTCTGCCTCTCCTACATTGAGGATACAGAGCATTTTATTTGCGACTGCCCGGCCTTCACTCAGGACAGGCTCACCTATCTCGGCCCAAACCCGGATCTCCCCGATGTTTTCAGGCCTAAGAACATCTACCAGCTCATCCTTTATCTAAGGGCCACCGGGTGAGCAACTCTCCACCTCCTGGACTCTCTGGAGGAGGACTGCGCTGTGGATGCCAGCATCACTGGATCCTCTTGCGCGAGACCGCAGCTTAAGTTGCCCGTGGTCACCAGGGGCTAGTGGAATGGGTGGAAACGCCTCCCTGCTGTATCCAAAGGATGCCCCCTGCAGCTAAGTCAAGTAAGTCATGTAACTCACAACAGCATTGCATATCTACTATCTAGATTTATAAATCAACATGTAATTCAGGGAATTTGAGTATTTGCAACTTTTGAATATACAGACCAGTAAACTTAAGATGCTTTAAACAATAAACTTTTTAAATCCTGAGTTCTAATACTAGCAAGTGTTGTCCCCTTTATGGTAGCAGAAAAAATCATAATTCTTCAAGGTTTCTCAAATTAACATGCACTTGCACTTGCCCCGGCAAGATTCTAGCCTTATACATTGTGATATTATATTAGCATTTTAGTAAGCACATAAAGTGGTAAGTAATGTAAGTGTATGTATAAGGAACTTCAACATCATCAAGCTTGTAAGTTGTATTTTTTGTAAAGAAACATTTCCTTTACATACGACATACTTTAATAGCCTTACCTTGCAACTGGAGTATATCTAATAGTAATTGTCTTATTATCATTCATATTCATGACCTGAGCCATAAATGATTGGGATAAATGATCAAAATATGACTCACGCTTGAATCGCTTTTAATAGCTACAGATCAATAAACAATATCAAGTTCAGTTCAAGCACGAGGCGGTGCCGAGCCGATGCATAGAACCCTGTCTAAGCAAAGCTTTTCTAAGAAAATTCTAAGAACATAACTTCTTTTAAAAAATCGTAAAAGTTTAAACGTATTAACTTATTTTTTCACACTCATTTATCTTGCAAGACGTCTCTCATACCAGAAAAACTTTACAATCGGTTGAAACAGGATATTTTTTACTTGGTGCTTGGACTTTCGTTCAAACGTCGTTCATGATCGTTAGGATTTCCATTTGTGCGTTTTGCCGGCATTTTTTGCCGTCTCTTTTTGGGTCTCACGTTTCACTAGCGACACTTATTAGTCTACACTACATCAAGATCTAGTAGAAAAGTTGTTTTCCATTTGTGGTGAACGAGTTTTTTAAAAAGTTGTTTTATAGCGAGTCGCTAGTGAAACGTGAGTCATGCAGTCATGTTGAATTATATTTTAACGTGCAGGGCTGCTTGTCGTAGTCATCCGGATTTTGTGTTTTTTTTCAGGTAGGCCTACTACAAAAAAAATTACATAGGCCTCCCGCGCAAATAATTATCTTGCAATAAGACGTCTTATGGTTTAGACACAATTCGTGTCGTTTTTAATTGCCTGTATAAAATCAATTATCTATAATTTGAATTTAATACAATTATCAGGCATGATTTAGGCCTAGGGCCTATGTCAATCTCATAGTCATAATTAATATTCTTATCAAATAGGCCCCCCCTAGCTATTTTCTATAGAGCTTACACTAAATAAGTATTCCTAACTAAGTAGAAAGCATGTTATATAATTATGTGTTTGTTTATGAACCTCTACAAAATGATGTCTGATAATAATTAGTAACTAATACTAGGGGCCTATAAGTTGTTGCTTGACTAGGCCTAATTGAATTATAAGCATCAATATTGTCACTTTGTGCTAGGTTTTGTAGTTGGCCTAGCTGATTGCTATAATTATAAACCAGGCCCTAGGCCTATCACAAGTCACAACCAGTTTTTTTTAAGGAAGTGCTTATTCCCACGGTCCCGTGCCGATAATTTTAATTTTATCCACACGGATCCGTGCCGATAATTTTCTGCTTATCCACACGGCAGCTTATATGAATGGTTTCCGCGCATTTCGGTGCCTGTGCTTTTCGGTGCCGAGCGTTTCGGTGCCCGGTCTTGCTTTTCGGTCCCCATCCAATTTTGCATTGTCAGTCAGTAAAGCGCTTTATTACTGATGATAAACAATACTTAAATACAAATTGTGGCTAATATGCCTGTCCTTGCGCGTTTATTATCCTTTGTTTTTTTCTACCGTTTGAAAGCTTACGTTTCTGAGAAACACTGCTAAAATGTAATTTGCTCCATTGCCTTTTGAATGTACACAACGCAAAGTCGACAAATCGACAATCTGACATTAATGTTGGTTAATGAATGTGTAGGTCGAAATGTAGAACACAGTCGTAACACACTGGCAACTTTGTCGATCTATTGGCTCGAGGGTTCAACAAAACGTTCAAACCCGAAAGGGCTTTGTTTCAAAAAAACAGAACCGTGTGGATAAAATTGAAATTAACGGCACGGCATATATAAAGAGTTGTAGACCTATTCATACAAGCTGCCGTGTGGATAAGCAGAAAATTATCGGCACGGATCCGTGTGGATAAAATTAAAATTATCGGCACGGGACCGTGGGAATAAGCTCTGCCTTTTTTTAATTAGTGCTACAAAACTCATTTAGGGCCTACCTTTATATGTATCTTAAAATGACAAAATCAATTTTTTCTTGATTGGCCTTAAAAGATAAAGATGCAAACTCATAGCCCTTCTAAGGCTTGCTAAATGAAATGCTAATATCCACTGACCAATGACACTGGCCTGATGTTACACTAGGCCAATACAAATCAGACTGTTTAGCCAGTTTAGGTACTATTTATTAACAAAGCATCAATAGGGGGCCTAGTGCTATGCATCACCCAGAATTTGGCCCCACTATGGACCTAAGTGAACTAAGACACCCTCAATAATCAAATAGGCCTAGTGTTGGTATTTATTGTCAGGTCATTGTGGTCTATAAAATATAGGCCCTTAGCACCATGTCCATAGGCCCCTAATCAGAACTTTTATTAATAAATCTAGAATGTTTTTCCATATTGCTTTAATAATACCTTAATTTATTTTTTATTACTAACGTTAAAACTACAAAAATATTCTATAGCATATCTAATTAAGCAACATTCTTTCAGCACTAGATACTCTTATATTTTTGTTATAATAAAATGCAACCTTAATGCAGCTTTTCCATTTCAGCATCCCCTTAACTAAAACAATATTATAAAATCTAGTTGTGGTGTTAACTCCTTACAAAGTTTTTCTATGAAGGCTGGTTGTCATAATTACATTAAAAAATTAGAATGTGATGATTTACTAGTGACTTTTTTACTTCCTTTCATTGGCCCCCTAAAGATTGTAAAGATCACTTTTGTCCTCTGAACTGAATGATTACCCTAATAATATCAATGTGGTTTAAAAATAAGAGGTTATCTTTTATCAAATAATAATTCAGTCTAGTATGTGACGATTATAGTAGCTCAAGCTAGTGGGGATTATCCAGATGCCACAGATGCCAAAAGTGCAAATTGTTTGGCACTATTTATTTGTTATATTTTGCAATAATTCAACCAATTTTTCAGCCAAACTAGGCCTTTGTAGAGTCAGACTATGATTAAAAAATTATTCTCCTAACAATTTTGCATAAAACTCAAAGCTAAAGCCAGCAAAACAACTTAATAACATTACAGGAATTGCAGGTTCTATAGTTTCAACAACAGCAAGCACAATCAAATTAAAAACAAAAATGTCCAGAGCTGCAAAGCGAATGAAGCTTCTTCTGCCAATCAAGAGCAGTCAGGGTCGTTTAATTATGCAAAGTCGCGAAGAGGAGGCTGAAGATCAGCGGGCTATGATGAGTGACTATGAAGATGCTGCTGACTCAGATGCTAGTGGAAACAATGAAGCAGGTGATTTGGTCTCCGATTCAGATGTTGATGCTAATCTGAATGAAGCCGACATTCAGTTCGATGGTGACAGTGAAGGTCAAGCCAAGCAGCTCAGCGCAGTTGAGCAGATGGCATTGGAAGAGGCTCAAGCTGCCGAAATGAAGATTAGCATAGCTAATCATGCTCAGAGTGTGATGGATAATCCTCAGGAGAATGTAAGTAATTGAGGTAAACTGCTATTTCTTCCTTGTCAACAATCAATTATTCGTGATATTTTCCCACCAAGCCAAAAAGAACACTAGCTAACCATCGCATTAAAAAAATACTGTCAATGTCGTAGCTTTGTCCCATCGCAGGACTATGTTACACAGTGTTTTGCATCCTATTTACTAGGTCCTTGGTTAGTTATTTAACAGTAGGAGCAGTTTAGTTCGTTTTTAAATCAAGTTGGGGGGATAATTTTTTTGGCAGTGCCTGAATTCTAACAGCGTTGGGAAGTAACTGATTAGTTGACAGAGTAGGCGATGGTGTCCTGTGGTTGAGCTGCGCCTAATATTTAGGCTTGATCAGTGAAATTGGAGAAATTCGAGTCAGGGTGTCCATAGTTGCCTAGTTCCGCCTGTTGTTGCCCTTGAAGGTCCAGCAGTCCGTCTAGATACAGGTAGGTGACCTGACGACCGAAGACGGAGATGATGCAAGCACATTCGGATGATATGCTGATAATTTTTGAAGGCCTGGCAAGGCTGCACTGAGGCGCAGTACTAATTCGTGTATAGCCCTGGGTGTATGAATTTATGGAAAAAATCCGACTTTCGGCCAGAACCATTGAATATCTCGATGGTCTGAAGGGCTGGCGACTTGATTCTTGGTTCAGAAAGTTGGCCCGTGTTCTTGAGTTTCGTGTGCGTGCGTTGCTCCGTTCGGGTGCAGCACAATAAATTTTTAGGGGGTAAATCACCCCTTGGTAGTTGAACTGTTATTGACTGCGTCACCTGCACACAAACACAGGTTGGCCATCTGCGCAAGCTTCGCCTACTATTAGCTGATCCATTGTGCCGATCGCGCCCAGTATTAGCCGATTACATTGTGGTGTCACTATGCGAAGTGTTCAAGGACGTCCTGCCGTCCTATAAGATTCGATTGGCTACCGAGGCGGAGAAGGATCAACAGTCTAAGAAGGAAACTAAACGTTTGCGCGCCTTCGAAGAGACTCTGCTATTGAATTATCGCAAATATTTGACACTGCTTAGGCAGGCAATGCGGAAGCAACCGCACAACAATAGAACTGGCGCCAGCAATGCCGGCAAAGATCTAAAAATTAGCGGTTGGAGAAGAAAACGGAAGAGAATGGCCGATAAGGACGAGGCTCAACTGGCTTATGTGAGTGTTCTGAGCATTCCAATCAATGCCTGTTGTGCAATACTTATAAATCACTATTGTCTATTTTCTATTGTCTAACAGCTAGATCTCTATGCAGTCTATTGTCTAACAGCTAGATGTCTATGTAGTCTATTGGCAAACAGCTAGATGTCTATTATCCATTGTCTAATAGCTAGATATCTATTGTCTAACAGCTAGATCTCTATGCAGTCTATTGTCTGACAGCTAGATCTCTATGCAGTCTATTGTCTAACAGCTAGATCTCTATGCAGTCTATTGTCTGACAGCTAGATCTCTATGCAGTCTATTGTCTAACAGCTAGATGTCTATGCAGTCTATTGTCTAACAGTTGCTCATTCCACCCACCCCCAAACCCTGGCAGTCCAACCGCACCGTGGCAGTCCGCTGCCTCTCCCAGCTGTTAGCCACCCATCCGAACTTCAACGAATCATCGGAGCTGATCGCGTGGCTCACACCTTGCCTGAACAGTCGCTCCTCAGTGATCAGCAACATCGCCTGTTCAGCGTTTCGCCAATTATTCGTTGAAGATCGAGCCGGCGAGGCTTCGCTGCGCGCCGTGAAGTCCGTCTGTCGAGTGGCCATCGCTGCTGGCGCCAAAGTGCACGCCGATCTTCTTGACGTTCTGGCGAGTGTGCGCGTGGACCTTCCGCCACCGTCTAAGGTAAGACTTGCTGGCTCTGGAAGCCCAACTGGACAATCCACTTGGGAATTGAGTAATGCGATGGTTATCGCGCCCACAATGACATTTATGCTAATTATCCCATATTAAAATTTCAGTATCCCAGACTGATAGGATTTTTGTTGATATTGCCACTGAAGGGATTTCAATAGTGCGATATCAAATGTTTTTCTCATAGTGGGATTTTTAATTATTATTCCATGGTCATATATCTAATAGTGATCCTAAAGTGTCATTTATGATTATGATCCCACAGCAGTGTAATTTCTTATAATGATGGGATTTCTGATTATGATCCCACAGTGGGATTTCTGATAATGATCCCACAGTGGGATTTCTGATAATGATCCCACAGTGGGATTTCTGATAATGATCCCACAGTGGGATTTCTGATAATGATCCCACAGTGGGATTTCTGATTATGATCCCCCAGTGGGATTTCTGATTATGATCCCACTGTGGAATTTCTATTAGTGATCTCACAGTGTGATTTCTAATAATGATCCCACAGTGGGATTTCTTATAATGATCCCATATTCGGATTTCCGACTCAGTTTGATTTAAGTTGCAAATAATATTTCTCCGACTTGGCAACCAACTCATTACCCAGGACTCAAGCAAGGACAAGCGGCTCACCCACCGTCAGAAGCTGGCCAGCCTGTCGCGTCGTCAGCGACGTCAGGATAAACGCTCGGCCGATGTCACGCGCGGTTTAGAGGAGCTGCGACATCAGGAGAGCGTCGCTGTTCGAGCCAGACTTCAGCAAAGGTGCGCCGAACTGCTCCTTCACCTGTACCTCAGAGTGCTGCGCGCCAAGCCAGGTGCCAGAGCCCTGACATCTGCCCTGACTGGTATGAGCCGGCTAGCTCTGCGCGTCAATCTGGACCTCCTGCCCGACCTGTTCTCAGCCTTGGGTGGCCTGCTGAACTGGCCGGATTTGTCAGCTGCGCACTCCGTTGAGGTAAGCGGGATTCGGCTGTCTGTAAAACTGGCTGTAAATCCTATTTTCTGTAAACCTGACTGTCTGTTAATCTGAGTGTCTGTAAATCTGATTTTCTGTAACCTTACTGTATGAAAACCTGACTGTAGATCTGATTTTCTGTAAACCTGACTGTCTGTAGATCTGATTTTCTGTAAAACTGACTGTCTGTAGATCTGATTTTCTGTAAACCTGACTGTCTGTAGATCTGATTTTCTGTAAACCTGATTGTCTGTAAATCTGAGTGTCTGTAAACCTGAGTGTCTGTAAACCTGGGTGTCTGTAAACCTGGGTGTCTGTAAACCTGAGTGTCTGTAAACCTGAGTGTCTGTAAACCTGAGTGTCTGTAAACCTGAGTGTCTGTAAACCTGAGTGTCTGTAAATCTGAGTCTCTGTAAACCTGAGTCTCTGTAAACCTGAGTGTCTGTAAACCTGGGTGTCTGTAAACCTGAGTGTCTGTAAATCTGAGTGTCTGTAAAAGTGTACTCTAACGTGCGTCTAAAAGTCTGTAAAGCTGTCAAAAACTTTCTGTAAGTCTGCCAGTTTATCAGTTTACCCAGAGCTCTCATCCGCACTTGGATTCCCCGTCTGTCAGGTGGTGAGCGCTGTTCTAGCCCTACTCATCGGCGAAGGCGAATCTCTGACGCTGGATCCTCGCCAATTCTACCTGCATCTGTACAAGCGCCTGAACCGTCTGGTTCGTCAGCATCCCGAGCTGGCAGAGCGACTCTCCCAGGTCCTCCTGACCGCGCTGTCTGGCAGACGTCGACACCTGCCCCCAATGCGCCCTGTGAACTTCCTGCGCCGACTGACTGACTCAATCTGCCAGGCTGCTGCTGCTGCTCCTGTTGCTGGCGGCAGTCAGATGGAATCCGGCCTGGCCTGCCTGCTGGGCTGCGCTGCTCGGCTGTTCGCTGGTAAATTGTCTCTGTCCTGGGTGTCTGTCTGTCTGTCTGTCCTGGTTGTCTGTCTGTCTCTGTCTGTCTCTCAGTCTGTCTGTCTGTCTGTCTCTCTGTGTCTGTCTCTCAGTCTGTCTGTCTGTCCTGTGTGTCTGTCTGTCTCTCTGTCTGTCTCTCAGTCTGTCTGTCTGTCCTGTCTGTCTCTCCTGTGTGTCTGCATGTCTTCCCTTTCTGCTGTCCGTTCTGTCTGTCTGTCCAGGGTACCCCTGTCCTGGTTCTCTGTCTGTCTCTCTGTCTGTCTCTCAGTCTGTCTGTCTGTCTCTCTGTCGGTCTCTCAGTCTGTCTGTCCTGTCTGTCTCTCCTGTGTGTCTGCCTGTCTTCCCTTTCTGCTGTCCGTTCTGTCTGTCTGTCCAGGGTACCCCTGTCCTGGTTGTCTGTCTGTCTGTCTGTCTGTCTGTATGTCTGTCAGTCAGTCAATAATCTGACAGCCGGATTCAATTCCTCAGTGTTTCCCAGAGCCCACCGTCTGCTGGAGCCAAACGAAGAATTTGGCGATGACATCGGGCCGTCCCGTGGCCAGCTAGCCGTCATCGACGACAATGACCCGGATCTGGGCGGCGGTCTGTCGTCCTCCCAGACCTGCGAACCAGCCCTGCGTCGGCTGGCCAATGACAGCCGGACCTCCGGTCTCCTGCGTCGCCTCGCCGGTCAGTTGTTGAAGCAGAACTACTCGGCGGTCATCGCCGCCACAGGCGGTAGCGATGTCGACGGCGGCGGCATTGTCAATCATCGGCAGACAGCTGACGAAGATGGTTCTGATAAGGATGGTGAAGATGATGATGCCAATGTTGAACAGTCAGCTAGACAGTCTGGTTCAAGGCCGAAGCAGCACAGAAAGCAGCAGCAGCAGCAGCAGCAGCGGCAGCGAAAATTTGGCAAGCAAAAGCCGGGTGCGAGGAAGTTCGTCGGCGGAGGTGGAGGAAAAAGGAAGCCAGCAAATAAGAAGCGTTGACCTACTTTTGTTACTCCAATTTCGAAAATTGTTATTCATTTATTTCTTTTTTGGAGTTGAAAGTCCTTGTCAATTATCTGATCTTGTTGATTTTATGCATTTTCTGCAGCGTATTGGTTAAAAAAGTAAATCAAGTAAATTCGTTCTCTTTGAACTAAACGTTTCCTGGAAAATTTAATGACTTTTTGTTAAAATTTTCCTTAGCATTAGATAATTTAAAGACGTATCTGGTCTCATTAAGCAGCTGTTATCCACCTGTTCTCATCAACCAGTTATCATCAATCATCAGTCAGCTGTTATCCACCTGTCCTCATCAACCAGCTGTTATCCACCTGTTCTCATTAAGCAGCTGTTATCCACCTGTTCTCATCAACCAGCTGTTATCCACCTGTTATCATCAACCAGCTCTTATCCACCTGTTCTCATTAAGCAGCTGTTATCCACCTGTTCTCATCAACCAGCTGTTATCCACCTGTTATCATTAAGCAGCTGTTATCCACCTGTTCTCATCAACCAGCTGTTATCCACCTGTTATCATCAACCAGCTGTTATCCACCTGTTATCATCAACCACCTGTTATCCACCTGTTATCGTCAACCAGCTGTTATCCGCCTGTTATCATCAACCACCTGTTATCCACCTGTTCTCATCAGTCAGCTGTTATCCACCTGTTATCATCAGTCAGCTGTTATCCACCTGTTATCATCAACCAGCTGTTATCCACCTGTTCTCATCAGTCAGCTGTTATCCACCTGTTCTCATCAACCTGCTGTTATTCACCTGTTCTCATCAACCAGCTGTTATCCACCTGTTATCCACCTATTCTCATCAGTCAGCTGTTACCCACCTGTTCTCATCAACTACCTGTTATCCACCTGTTCTCATCAGTCAGCTGTTACCCACCTGTTCTCATCAACCAGCTGTTACCCACCTGTTCTCATCAACCAGCTGTTACCCACCTGTTCTCATCAACTACCTGTTATCCACCTGTTCCTGAATCAGTTATATCCAGGATCCCATTCGGTTTGCAGCTGTCGCTGTCATGGGTATGCACAGAGACCACAACCGCAAGCGCCCGGCCCACATCAAGCACAATTATCGTCGCCAACGCGAGAAGATCAAACGTCGGCGCGCCGCGCAGCCGCAGATCGTCGGCGAGATCCCGGACGCCGACCTGCAGACGCCGGGTCAGTTGCGCAAATTGCGTACAAATCCCAACGCCAATATTGAGCTGTCAGGCAAGAGGAAGCGCAAGATTTTGAAACAGTTGAGACGACAGGTGAAGGAGCAGCAACAGGCTATGGAGGTGTCTGCGCCTCCTGCCACTGCTGACGCAGCTTCTGCTACTGCAAGTGTCAAGTCTAGTGCCAAGGCTACCAAGAAGACGAACAAGTCGTCTGCGTCCTCTGTTGCTATGGAAACGGACCAGTAGATATTGTTCGTTATTTCTGAAGCCTTGCAAGCTTTTTGTCAGCAAATATAAGTGCTGCTTTTGTATTTATATTGTTTAATATCGATTGGTTCATATTCGATTGACATTTCGACCCTGCGCGCTAAATCTGTGGTCTAGAAAAATTTCTGCGTTTTTAGTCTGTGCTCTTCCGTTTCTTAATTCTTTGCTACTGTCGATCTTAATCTCTTAGATCCTCCGGCTGTGACATCAGCTTTAGATCCTCAGGCTGTGACATCAGCTTTAGATCCTCCAGCTGTGACATCAGCTTTAGATCCTCAGGCTGTGACATCAGCTTTAGATCCTCAAGCTGTGACATCAGCTTTAGATCCTCAGGCTGTGACATCAGCTTTAGATCCTCCAGCTGTGACATCAGCTTTAGATCCTCCAGCTGTGACATCAGCTTTAGATCCTCCAGCTGTGACATCAGCTTTAGATCCTCCAGCTGTGACATCAGCTTTTAATCCCCAGGCTGTGACATCAGCTTTAGATCCTCCAGCTGTGACATCAGCTTTTAATCCCCAGGCTGTGACATCAGCTTTAGATCCTCTGGCTGTGACATCAGCTTTAGATCCTCCGGCTGTGACATCAGCTTTAGATCCTCCAGCTGTGACATCAGCTTTAGATCCTCCGGCTGTGACATCAGCTTTAGATCCTCCAGCTGTGACATCAGCTTTAGATCCTCAGGCTGTGACATCAGCTTTAGATCCTCCAGCTGTGACATCAGCTTTAGATCCTCAGGCTGTGACATCAGCTTTAGATCCTCAAGCTGTGACATCAGCTTTAGATCCTCAGGCTGTGCCATCAGCTTTAGATCCTCCAGCTGTGACATCAGCTTTAGATCCTCCAGCTGTGACATCAGCTTTAGATCCTCCAGCTGTGACATCAGCTTTAGATCCTCCAGCTGTGACATCAGCTTTTAATCCCCAGGCTGTGACATCAGCTTTAGATCCTCCAGCTGTGACATCAGCTTTTAATCCCCAGGCTGTGACATCAGCTTTAGATCCTCTGGCTGTGACATCAGCTTTAGATCCTCCGGCTGTGACATCAGCTTTAGATCCTCCAGCTGTGACATCAGCTTTAGATCCTCCGGCTGTGACATCAGCTTTAGATCCTCCAGCTGTGACATCAGCTTTTAATCCCCAGGCTGTGACATCAGCTTTAGATCCTCCGGCTGTGACATCAGCTTTAGATCCTCCGGCTATGACATCAGCCCCAGATCCTCCAGCTGTGACATCAGCTTTAGATCCTCCGGCTGTGACATCAGCTTTAGATCCTCAGGCTGTGACATCAGCTTTAGATCCTCAGGCTGTGACATCAGCTTTAGATCCTCAGGCTGTGACATCAGCTTTAGATCCCCCGGCTGTGACATCAGCTTTAGATCCTCCGGCTGTGACATCAGCTTTAGATCCTCAGGCTGTGACATCAGCTTTAGATCCTCCAGCTGTGACATCAGCTTTAGATCCTCAGGCTGTGACATCAGCTTTAGATCCTCAGGCTGTGACATCAGCTTTAGATCCTCAGGCTGTGACATCAGCTTTAGATCCTCAGGCCGTGACATCAGCTTTAGATCCTCAGGCTGTGACATCAGCTTTAGATCCTCAGGCTGTGACATCAGCTTTAGATCCTCTATCTGTGACATCAGCTTTAGATCCTCCGGCTATGACATCAGCCCCAGATCCTCCAGCTGTGACATCAGCTTTAGATCCTCCGGATGTGACATCAGCTGTAGATCCTCAAGCTGTGACATCAGCTTTAGATCCTCCAGCTGTGACATCAGCTTTAGATCCTCCAGCTGTGACATCAGCTTTTAATCCCCAGGCTGTGACATCAGCTTTAGATCCTCCAGCTGTGACATCAGCTTTTAATCCCCAGGCTGTGACATCAGCTTTAGATCCTCTGGCTGTGACATCAGCCCCAGATCCTCAAACTGTGACATCAGCTTTAGATCCTCAGGCTGTGACATCAGCTTTAGATCCTCCAGCTGTGACATCAGCTTTAGATCCTCGGGCTGTGACATCAGCTTTAGATCCTCAGGCTGTGACATCAGCTTTAGATCCTCAGGCTGTGACATCAGCTTTAGATCCTCAGGCTGTGACATCAGCTTTAGATCCTCAGGCTGTGACATCAGGTGATTCACCATGAAATCATGGGGTTGTGACTCATGTTGACGTCATTTTGAGAAGTCAGTATATTAGTGATGAGTGTCAGGGGCATGTGCTGTGCAATAGTGATATAAGCTTACCAGAAGATACAGGTTTTATTGTTGTTGAATGGAGGAAACGATTGCAATATTTTACTCAGCACACTACGCAAACCCAAGCCGAAGAATTCAGTGAGGTGTTATCAGCAGGTTGGGTGGCTTCTAAAGTCTTTTTGAAGCTTTTTTACTTAACGCAAGAAATGTTTTAACAATGTTTCATAAGTGAGTTGTTGAGTTGCCTAAAACTTGGCCGTTCTAAGGTCATTGTACTACTGTCGGCTGAAGTAGTAGATAGAGTTCTTGTTATGTTGGCTTCCACTCTGGTGCTCTGTTTCTCTGGCTCTCCATCGATCACAATCATTTCGTCGATGTGGCTGCCCCGACTTCCTGATCTGCCCGGAGCCGATTCGTGTGCGTGCACCTTCTTCTTGCACATCACAGCGGCCAGGTCGTAGGCTAGTTCCAATAGTTCGCAGAATGTCAGCAATGACATGCCTAGGTAAAGGCCCAGAATGCCCCCAATGTCGGAGATGAAATTGTTCAGGCCATAGTCGATGGAGTGCGTCAGTCTGCTGCAGCTCGGCGTGCGGATTCGGAAACTGACCTGCAGTTTGTGGGCAGTTATCGTGGATTTGAGACAGCGTCACATAAACTTGTTTGACAGGGTCATAAACCTGTTAGACGGGGTCATAAACCTGTTCGACGGGGTCATAAACCTGTAAGACGGAGTCATCAGCATGTTAGACATGATAATAGACAGTTAGACAGGATCATTACCTTTTTAGACAGGGTCAAAAACATGTTAGACGGGATTATTAACATGTTAAACAAGATCATTAACATGTTAGACAGGATCATAAACATCTTAAGGGATGATCGCCTCACATAAACGTGTTAGATAGGATTCTCGCCCGTAAGGACAGGATCATAGACATATTGGACAGGATCATAGATCTGTTACACAAGTTCATAAACCTGTTAGACAGGATCATGACGTGTCGAGCAAGATTGTAGCTGAGCGACCTAAACTGACCTTGATCAGGTTGGCATTGGCAATTGCCGCCGCAGTGGCTGCATCGGCAGTCAGGAGTCTGTCGATCGCTGGCACTGATGCATTTCCCGCCAGAGTTTTCACTTGATAAACGGTTGACGACACAAACGGCATAACCGAGCTGTAGGTCGGCCAGTCCGTGCTGGACAGTGTGATGTCATACTCAATCGTTGAGCAGGGCGATTTCGGTTTGCACAACGCGTGAGTCCGCTCAACAATGCCGCTGATAGCGTTCAAATCGAGCGACGCATCCGCGGGCACGTCGTCAGTCAACGGCAGGAAGCTGCCATCCTCCCCTGTCAGGTTGAACAGGTAGCGTCGGCCTCGGAGAGGATATGGCATGGGACTCGCATCGCCGCTCAGGTTGGTGAGCTTCTGGTACTGGCTGCAGGAGTTTCAAATCGAATAAATTCATTTAACGAGGCTGACAGACATTTTCCGATCGGCCTTAATTCCATGGTTTTTTTTAAGTTGAGATGGAATTAGAAGATCCCTAATCCTTTTGTCCATGTCCATGTCTTCTTTAAGTCAGTCGGCTTCAAGCTTCAAGATGCTGAGGGTGAAGAGCTTTGCTGTTCCGCGGACCCTTTTATTCTCGATTCGGTCTTTGTAGACGGATGTCCCCCCGAGGGGAAACGACGGAGGGAAAATTGAGCTATGGCAAATGTAAAGTGAACACAAGTTCATACCTGTGATACTCTTTGAAATAGCAGTACGAGTAGCTATAGGTGTGATTGTACGGCTCCTGTGTGTACGGATTCAAGAACTGCACGTCCTCGATCGGATCGCTGAGACATTCGAAGCTAGACGGATTGTACACGTGCTGCGACATACTCATGTCGACTGTGTGAAAGCGACCTGGACCCAGAGAAAATGACGTCACAAATGATGTTGGATACTCGCCAGGTGGGCACAGGTAGATTCGAACACCGGCCTTGCGATCCGGATCGTCGAAGTCAAGTCGCGACAGCGACCAGTCGGAAACGGGAATCGGGGAGCCGCCGGCGAACACCTTGGAGAGGCTTACAGGACCGGCTGGCGATGTCGACGAGAAGTTCGCGTCGGTCATCAATGTGAAGGTCAGGCCGCTTGACGTGCCGCCCTTGGCCAGGGTGGCTCTGACAGTGTCGTTCAGCACCCAGCGAAAGCAGCGCAGAAAGACCGGATGGTAGAACTCCTTAGCTGGGACAGCATCGTAGGATGGCAGGCCATTGCTACTAGTGTAGGTGAAGTCGCTAGTGAGAATGACCTGCTCCAGTCTGTGCGCCAGGCCGTCGACGAGGGTCTTGTACTGCAGCGAGTGCAACAGGGCAAAGCTGTACTCCATGTTGAGGTCTTCAAGTTTTTTAGGCGATGAGCCAGCCGATGACAGAATTTCTTTCAGACTAATTGACGCCTTGTCGAGATCTTTAAAGGGAAGTTTAAATTGAAACATTTATTTAAATATTACATATTAGATTTCTTTGAAATCACTCAATATTCGACACTCGCACCAAGGCCCCTGAGCTCGATTCCGCGGTGAGGCCGCATTCATTTGGGGCTTAGCCTCGGAGAGAAGGCTTGGAGGTTTGTCGTGCCATCGACGCTCTTGATGGCCAACCTCCAAGGCACAGTGAGAGTGTACACTGCCTGACGATGACGATCTGACGATTAAGGCAGATGTGCACCCCTGAATGAGTGTGTGCCTGCGTACGGTATCTGTGTGCGTGTGTGCTCAGGAGTCAGCGAAATGGGCAGAATTGCCTCCTCGCTGGCTGCAGGTCTAGTGTCACCAAAATGATGTGCTAATGCCCACAGCCCTCGTGCAACTATTATTATATTATTGTTTTTTTTATTATCAGTGGCACATTCTTTGGAGACACTAGACCCGCAGCCAGCGAGGAGGCAATTCTGCCCATTTCTCTGACGCCTGAGCACACACGCACACAGATACCGTCACACACAGGTGTCTGCATCTCCCCTGACTTTCTCATCGTCAGGCAGTGTACACTCAAACTTTACCTTAAAGTTGGCCTCAAGGGCGTAAATTGCACGACATACCCCAAGCCTTCTCTTCGCAGCTGCGCCCCAAATAAATGTGGCCTCACCGCAGAATCGAGCTCAGGGACACTGGTATGAGAGGCAGACGCGTTAACCGCTCTGCCACCGACTCCCTTTATCAGTGGACATGGAAGTACCTTCAGCCAGTTGCGCAATAGTCTCGTTGCTCATCGTGGCCGCGTAGCTGGTCGACACCGGATTCTCCAGGCAGGCGTAGACGTCTGGAAATTTGAAGGCCAGCGCGTTAGCCTCGAGCGTGGTGGTCACTTGGTTGCTCTGCAGTTTGCGCACAAAGTCCACTGCGCCCCTTAGGCACAGGCCCACGAATGCCAAGAAAAATAGCAGCCAGACTATTTTGACAAACCACGGCTTGTTTGTCACCAAGCGCGGCAGGCCGTGCGATGTCGTCTGTTGAAGCGCCTCCTTGACTTGAAGCATCGTTGACTATGAAAGCAGTCAACAAAAATGTGTTTCTGATACCCCGGCTGAGTCCTTAGCAACACTCTGAGACAGCAGTCGCGCTACTTACAGGTGTCAAGTGGATTCTGTTGTTCCTGCTCCCCACATTCTTGCCTGGATATTTATAAAACGAATGGCTGTTTCATATCCGTTAATTCTTTTGTTACGCCAAAAAGGACTGGCTAAGCCGCCAGATCTTACTGGCTTTGAGCACCTGCTTGCGGCTGCTGGCTGAGCACTGAGACTGGTGGCATTATAAAATCAGTTGCTAGACAACCGCAATCAATGGTTGAGGTCAGTGCTTTCTACTTACACAATTCCTGGTTCTGACTTGCTTCCTGAGCTGCGACGTCTCGCTATTACTCACGCAACCAAGGCATTTCTTTTTTTCAAGACGATATTCTCGGAAATGTTTGTTCAGGTGCGCCAATAATCTACCTGCCCAGCTTGTTGTCTGAATATTATCTGTAATCTGCGCTGAGACTGCCATTGTACGAATGTCAAGCTTTCATATCTGAGGCTAAACAGGCAATACAAGATGCACGCAAAATAAGCGGTCGTAGTGCACCTTGTAACGGACGTCAGGTATACTTTGAACTAGTTAGTAAGTACCGCATGCTCCTGTATTTGCGGCTCAAATTAAATTCTTTGCGAACTCAAATCCCAGACTGATAATTACCGTTTATTGCCTAATTTATGCACAGTTCTTTAATGTGCGTGTATTTATCTGCAATCTTTTTTTATTAACTTCGACACATTTATTTAACCTTCATGAAAGCGTCCGAAAAGAAATAGAAATACGGACGAGGTAAGCAAAGCGTGTCTATGTCAACCTTTTTTATATTACCTGTGCATTGAAAGAGCATGGAAAATGGACTGTGAAAAGTTCATCGTGTACTCACTCTTGGAGCCAAGAGAACACAGAGAGAAATTCATTCAAATGCACTGCTCAAAAATGCAGCAAGTCAAGGCGGCGATTGAGCAGACCACCTCACATGGCCTGCCTAGAGCTGTGACCAAGAAGCCGCTGTACGAGACATTAGACTGACGTGGCTGCTTCTCTATCTGGTTTCTCTGGGCCTGTTCTTCAAAGCATTTGCTGATTTTGTGATCAAGCTGCACAGCCGACAAGTGACCAGCTCGATGGACACAAACGCTGTTGCATTCAACGTGTGCTTTGAGAATGCCGTGTCCACCAGCTACGCTGCTGAGGTCTCGAACGAAACTGCTTCAGAAATCAATCGCCAGATGGCAGCGACTTCGGCGGTGTTCTCGCGCCTGCTGTCAGCGGCAAACATCTCAGCGAACTCCAGTGAGGACGAGCGCTGGTACAGCTTCGCCTATGTACAGTACCTTCAGTGCAGGCTTCTAGTCGACGCTTTTGCGCACCGACTCGAGCAGTCGTTGATCACATCGGATGTGGCCTACATTTCGAAGTTCGGTCTGCCAACCTCGGACCCACTGCCAGCGAATAAGTTCTAGCGAAGAGCGACTCAGCCAGCGGCCTGAAGGTCACCCTCTTGACCGACGCCAATTTCTCCTCAACATCACCAGCGAGTCCCCCGATTCTGTCCAAGGTGTTCCCGATTCCCATGTCCGATTGGCCCCTGTCCAGAACAGATTATGACGATCCGGATCGCAAGGCTGGAGTTCGTGTCTACCTGTGCCCACCTGGCCAGTATCCGACTGCGTTTGTGACGTCATTTTCCCTGGGTCCCGGTCGGCATCACACGGTGGAAATAGGCATGACGGACAGGTGTCTAATCCGACAAGTTTCGACTGTGTTAGCGACCCTCTCAAGCAGGTACAGTTCGTGAATCCGTATTCACAGGAGCCGTACAATCACATATTCGTATTTGTATTGCTACTACTTGGAGTACCACAGGCAGTAACAGTTGATCATGAATCTGAGCGGCGACTCGAGCCCCCTGCCGTTGCCAATGCAAAATCAGCGCTTCTTGCAACAGGTGCGCGACTTGGCTTCCGGCCTGGTGACGGATAGTGATATGTTGGTAGACTACGTCTTCGGCAATTTCGTGTCCGACATTGGCGGCATAATGGGCCTGTACCTAGGCATGTCTCTGCTCACACTCTGCGAAGCGCTCGAGCTCATCTACGACCTAATCGTTCTGGTCCTGCATCGGAGAAGGATGTTGCAGCGCGATCCACAAATTTAAATTAACAGTCTAGGTTTTGCATTGTAAATCTTTTTTGTTTTAATATGGTGCTTCTGCTCCGTACAATTAAGTTTTCGTACTGTTTGTTCATAGCTCGTACATTTCTTTATTTTTACAAAAATGCAACTCACTTGACTTAATAAGTAGTTGATGTGCATGTGTATAAGAATATTGGGATGTTGTAGCCTAGTGGTTAGAGCGTCAGACCCACGGCTTGAAGGTCCGGGGTTCGATTCCCAAATCCACTCGAACGATTTGTGTCAATTTAGCAAGACACTTAACTCTACATTGATTCAGTTCACCCAGCTGTTAAATGGGTTCCAGCATCAGCTGGGGGTAATTGAGGGTGGATGTGGCGTCCACCCAGTCCATGGACTGAACAGCCGTACACTGCCTTCAGAATGCACCACGCAATAGCTGCGGCTGTGCTGTCGGCTGCACATCTGCCCCAATGGGGGGCAGGTCTAATCATCCATTAGTACTATTAGTAATTATATAAGAAGAATATACCTAAATTGCATGAATTGTGTTAATTATACTTTGCTAACGTGCTTTTTTACAGAAGTCAAATTTCGTTCGGAGAAGAAAGCAGAGATCATTTGCTGCGAAATGTGAGTTGCGGATCTGGTATGTAAATTGAGTATTACCATAATCAATAGCTGCTTAAATGAGTCCCTTTAACCAAAGGGCTTATAGATTTTCATGCATACAATTCTACTGGGCAGTTTTAGCTTCAGCAGAACAAGACATGATTGAAAGGAGCAAGTGGTCGCTACCAAGTGCTGTTTAAAAAATTCATTTTCAGTCTCACTAAACACGTTTTAGGAAACAGTCGACACAAACAAATTGTGCGCTGTATAGCATTTCGTGTTTGTGTTTGTGCCAATTATGCTCATTCCGATTCTTTCAACTTCTCCTGAATTCTTTTCGCTTGTTTCCTAGAATCTTCGATATCATTGCGCGGCTTAAGAACCCTTCCTTAGATCATTTATGACCTAAAATTCTTGTTTCCAGCAGTAAACTTACTAGACAAAATTTTATAAGCCACTTGGACTGAAGTGTCTGTCAGCGCGCAAACCTTTTATCTGTGCTGCAGTTGCACATGAAGTCAACTAATTGGATCCAAATGCGAGCCCGTACCCTCCATTCTAGGAAAAGATACAGCCTAGAAACAATGCTTAATTATGAAGTCAGTAAATTTTGCAGACAATACCACGTAACAACCAAAGCACAGAATATCACATACATTACATAATAATATTACATATTCTGTGAACGCACGCAAACTATACTTCACTTGTACTTTAGGCACCATTTATGTACATTGTTCCTGCCTTGGACCACATTCTTCCAATCCAAAACGTTCTAAAATCACATTCTACAGTCACCTTTGTGAAACTTACATTCTACTGTCACTTTTGTGAAACCTAAATTTTGCTGTCACCTTTGTGAAACCTACATTCTACTGTCACTTTTGTGAAACCTAAATTTTGCTGTCACCTTTCTGAAACCTACATTCTACAGTCACCTTTCTGAAACCTACATTCTACAGTCACCTTTCTGAAACCTACATTCTACTGTCACCTTTGTCAAACCTGCATTCTACTGTCACCTTTCTGAAACCTGCATTCTACTGTCACCTTTCTGAAACCTACATTCTACAGTCACCTTTCTGAAACCTACATTCTACTGTCACCTTTGTCAAACCTACATTCTACTGTCACCTTTCTGAAACCTACATTCTACTGTCACCTTTCTGAAGTCCACATTAAGCCTATTTTATAGGCACACTTGTACTTATGTATTTGTGGGCGTAAAGTCAGGTCCATTCTGTCTCCCAAGTATTTTAGTAGGAATCGCTGACCTGCTAAATTGATTAGCAGCCAGAACAGTCGCTTTGCACACGAATGAATTCTTGCACATACTAGCTAGTTTCACTCCAAGAATTCCACCCTATCCAATTTGCAGATGGTGAAACTCAGTTTTCACGCCTCATCGAACATTGGGAAAAGTTTGTCCCTATGCTCTGGGTCGGGGCCGTGCGGCGAGAACTTCTCGATAGGACTGAACGCAGGGTTTGTCGGAGCATCTCTATTCGGGTATAATTCGATCACCAGTCCGCTACGAGTTTCTACTTCTTATTATTTTTTCTTATCTACGCCTCGTCCTTAGGGACAGTGAACCAGAAAGCTGACTGGCGGGTTTTCGCTTGACGAAATTCCTGTGTAGCTCCGGCTTCTCTGTCTGTGTCAATATTTCCCTTTTGAACACTGTTTGATTTTTTTGACCGTGGGGACGCCACACCCATCCTCAATTACCCCCAGCTAATTTTGGTGCCCATCTAACAGCTGGGCGAGCTGAATCAATGCCGAGGTCAGTCTCTTGCTAAAGGAACCCCTAAAATACTTAAATTTGCACTTTAGGACGAAGACTTAATTTCTGGACTAAATGACGAACAATGCACTTGATGCAAGGACGCAGACCCACAGACAGCGGAATAAAGGTAATCAAACTCTAGGCAAAAACCAGCGCCTGCTTCTGCACCTGATTATTAATGAGACGCACGGCCCACTCATGCAGCTAATGCCAGTCCTTAATGACTTCCACAAGAAACTGGTTTTCATCCTGCAGAGAGTAATTTTTCCTAATTGTTACAATCAACTTTAGCTTGTAGCGGTGTACTCTGCTGGTGGGCTTTTAAAGTACATCGCTTTCGTCAATCTACGAAGGATTTTTTATCAATCAGAGAGTAAATATTATCCTGTTCAATTACGCAAAATACCTACAACTGTGCACGAAGCTTTGTTTTACCACACCTGCAAGTATTTCAATTAACTTGCTCAGCACACGATAGTTGACGCACGTACACGCACAGACCATCGACTGTACCCGCTAGCATTGTACTCATCCAACGCAGACAGCGTCCAACAACCAATAGGAAGTGTTTGCGGACGAACACGGAAAGTCATTGGCTGTGCCGCACTTGTCCAGTGGGTTATTAATAAAGCGAAACTAAATCTTTCGGTGCCTCCTCTGAAGAAGGCTTAGAAAAGGTCTTCGAAAACAGAATTAATGTAAAAAAACGAGTAACTAGATCTTGGCTTCAAACTAGACGCGCTGATGCTGCAGCCACGAGGTTCTGGCAGTCGAAGTGCATGGTCGTTGTAGCCATAGACAGTCACGATGTAAGCCAGCAGCAGGTAGGGCATTCCTAGAACTAGCAGCCCATGCGGATTCCATCGCTGCTGCTGCTGCTGCTGCTGCAGCTGCTGATCCAGTCGCTGCAGTTGTCTTGCTCTGCTCTGCTTCAGCTGACTAGAACCATCGCAGCCAGCGAGCTCAGCCTCCGTTGTCCTCCCAGGTGCTGGTGCGAGCTGCCCCAGCCCATCAGCGGACCGCAGCACGTCGTTCTGACAGTCGACTGCAGCACCAAGGGCCTCACAGAAGTGCCTCCCAGTCACGACCTTGACCCCGCCACTCTGGACCTGATTCTTGACGACAACCATCTACAAGAGATGCCCGCACGTCTGGCTTCGAGAACGCCTCGACTGCGACGACTGTCGGCGTCAGACAACTCCATCGCCAGCCTCAACCCGCATCTCTTCGCCGGCCTGCCGCAGCTTGTCGAGCTGCGACTGGCCCGCAATCGACTGCAGCACCTGGACGCTAGTCATCTGAGCAACTGTGTACACCTGCAAGTACTGGATGTCAGCCAAAACCTGCTAGCCGTGCTGCCATTTGACCTGCTTGATAGACTGCCGGTCTGGCTCGATGCCAACTTCTCGCACAACCGACTGCGCACCGTGATGCTCCCGTCTCAGACATCATCGGAATCGTCTCTGTCATCGTTGAAATCGCCCGTTATGACAGCCCGTCAGCTCAATCGTGACACTCGCTTGAACCTGTCGCACAATTTGCTGAGCTCAGTGACGCCCGGATTTCGCTGGCCAGTGGCCGGCTGTCCCGCCGTCCTGGATCTCTCTGGCAACCCTGAGCTCTCCTACACTGGCAGCGGCGCTCTCAAACCATTGCTTATTTCCGTCAGCGCTGACTGCGATCTCGACGAGCTCTACCTGCGTCGGCTCGGCCTGGCTCGCCTGCCCGCTTACTCATTTCGTGGACGCAACGTCCGATTGCACCGTCTCCGACGCCTAGTCCTGGCTAGCAACGCCATAGCAACTGTTGAGGACGGCGCCCTGAGCAGTTTGACTGCTCTGGCGGAGCTAGACCTCTCAGACAATCGCTTGACCGAACTGCCAAACCTGGCCGAGCTCCGCAGCTTGAATCGTCTGGACCTGTCGCACAACCTCCTCACCAGCCTGGTCGACCCGACGCGCCTTCCATCCGACCTGCGCTGGCTCAGCCTGTCCAGAAACTCCCTGCACAACCTTCACCCGTCAGTATTTTCCCACTTCGCCAGTCTTCAATCGTTGGACCTGAGCAGAAACGGAATTAAAGACTTCCGGCCAATCAGGCGACACCTCTCGGGACTCACCGAACTGCTGCTTGGTGGCAACGAGTTGAGGCGTGAGCACCTGTCCAGCATTTTCTCAGCATCTCCTCAGCTGCTCAGGCTAGACCTCAGCCACAACCGCATCAGCCAGATTCCCGACAACCTCACCGGAGACTGTCCACACCTGCGGTACCTCAACCTCAGCTGGAACGGCTTCCCGCAGATCGAGCCACTGGACCTTGGCGCCAGACAGCTCGAGGTGCTGGACATGACGGGCAACCGGCTGCAGATCCTTGCGGACTACGGCAGCCAGGGACTAAAACAGCTGCACGTTGGCGTTAACAACATTAGCACCATCGACTCGCAGGCCTTCCTTCACAGCTCCAGCGTCGAGCTGCTCGACCTCAGCGACAATCCAATGGAGGCCAGAACTATCGCCCTTTTCAAGTCGAGCCTCGACCGGCTGTCCAGCTCTCTGCGCATCTTCAAACTGAATCGCTACGAAATATTTGCCTACCTTAAGAACAATGCCTGGGGGCTTTTCCGGGACTTCCACGTCTTAGAGGAACTCGAGCTGAGCCGCTGCAACATTCGCCAGGCACCCGGAGCAGCTGTGGTCTTTCCGGCCTCCCTGCGCCGCCTGGCCCTTGACTACAATCCGATTCGCGAGATTGAAAGTGACGCCTTCCAGTCAGCCAGCCACCTGCGCCATGTGTCCATAGCCTGGTCCCGAATCTCCAGCGTCAGCGCGGACGCAATGCGGTCACTCACTGGGCTGCGCAGCATCGACTTGTTGGGTAATCCGCTGCGCTGCGACTGCGGCCGCCTCCGACACTTCTGGCGCTGGGCCCTGGCGACGAACGTCTCGGTGGCCGGCCTGCAGTCGCGCCAGCTGCGCTGTGCCGCTCCGGCTGCGCTGCTCAACCGTCCAGTGCTGGACCTCCAGCTGGCCAGCTGCGAGTCCCAGTTCAGCCGCCTGCCAGCCGCATTGGCTGTCGGAGCCTCGCTTGTCATCCTCATTGTGGCCGGACTTGTCTATGCGACTCTCTGCCGCGACAGGAGAAGCGAAGCCGGCACCGCTACGGCTGGCGACGATGATGCGACGGCGAACGCTGGCGCAGATGACAGACGCAGAGATTTCGTAGCAGATCGCTGCAGACTGCACCAGCAACAGCAGCGGCAGCAGGCGGCGCCTTCTTCTACGACGATGCCGCCTGTCCGTGTACAAAGACCGACAAAGAACAAGTGCATCATTGAAGTCTGACGCAGCTAAAACTATGCCAGACTGTAAACCTTTTTTCTAGCTCATTTAAAATAGTTTTTCTTTTACTAAACCGCTTGTCATTTGTTTTAAACGGATTCATCCATTCTTATGAAACATTGATCTATAAAGACCTCAAATCAATAAAACTCACAGGAATATGTAAATACAAATTGGAGAATGCAGATCTACATAAGAGATTGGCAATTTCTGTGAGTCTAATGTGAACCTCGGCTTAGAATTTATACTAATTCGATGCGTCGAGTACTTCAACAAGTAAGAAATTCGATTGCATGCAATGCCTGATTCAACTTGAGCAAATTTGCATTGCCGCACTGCTGGGTCGGCTGAAATCTGACTGTCATTTTTCCTAGAGAGTGTCTCTGACTGTGCAGAAAGCCAGGCGAATAGACAAGCTCAAACCCTATTTCATTGGAATAAGAGGCATTTGGCATTGGCTGCTTTCCAAAGTACAAATCTAAACACGAATTTCTCCTTTATGCTAAAGGATCCTCTGTACTCTTGCTATCACAGAACCCGTGATCCTCTGTACTCTTGCTATCACAGAACCCGTGAAAGGATCCTCTGTACTCTTGCTATCACAGAACCCGTGAAAGGATCCTCTGTACTCTTGCTATCACAGAACCCGTGATCCTCTGTACTCTTGCTATCACAGAACCCGTGATCCTCTGTACTCTTGCTATCACAGAACCCGTGAATAGATCCTCTGTACTCTTGCTATCACAGAACCCGTGAATAGATCCTCTGTACTCTTGCTATCACAGAACCCGTGAAAGGATCCTCTGTACTCTTGCTATCACAGAACCCGTGAAAGGATGTCTAAACATCACAGAACCCGTGAATGAATGTCTAAACATCACAGAACCTGTGAATGAATGTCTAAACATCACAGAACATGTGAAATTTCCTTTCAAGTCTATAAAAGGTTGTGGCAGCATTTTAAAAGTCAGCTTTAATCGCCCACTCCGCTAATTGCTGCGAAAATAATTTAACCGCTTTCTAGCTTGCAGTATTTTTGGTTTGGTTAAGAAGTCACCCCACGAGAAGCAGAGAATAAGTCAGAACATTTAGCAGAAAATGTTATTTGCTTGCTCTTTCACTCGCTCTCACCCCATGTCACTCTGTCTTACAAGCCAACACGATTAGCTTCTGTTTGCATATTTATCCGATCGATATGACGAAAAAATTGACAGCGTCGATACTTGGTTTCTTAGAGTAAGTCCCAAGTCAAAGCAGGGCATGAAAATGTTAATTGAAAGTTCTTTTTCATATTCAGCGGGCTCTACTCGGTGGTGAAACAATATTTATATTTAGAAGCGTTAAAAAATAGATTCTTTAAGATTTAAATAAAAAACTTCTGACAGTAGAACTACCAAGGTATGGGATTTCTCCCCTAACAAATTATTGTGCTGCACCCGAACGGAGCAACGCAAGCACACGAAGGTCAAGAACACGGGCCAACTCTTTGTTTCGTATCTCCTGAAACAATAATCAAAGTCGCCTGCTCTTCAGACCGTCGAGATATTCAATGGTTCAGCTCAAAGCGTTAAAATCAGCATGTTATCAGCATGTCACCCGAATGTGTCTGCATCATCTCTGTCTTCAGTCGTCACCTACCTTTATCTAGACGGACTGCTGGACCTTCAAGGGCTACAACAGGTGGAACTAGGCCACTATGGACACCCTGACTCGAATTTCTCCAATTTCACTGATCAAGCCTAAATATTAGGCGCAGCTCAACCACAGGACACCCTCGCCTACTCTGTCAACCAATCAGTTACCACCCAACGCTGTCACCCCCTTGGTAAAAAAACGGGCGGCAAAAAGGCTTGGTAGTCCCACTGTTAATCTTTATTTTCTGACTAGGTACTTTCTGAGGCCTCTCACCAACCTGAAAGCCCCAAGGCAATTAGGAAACTATGCACTAGTATTCTCATCCTGGATGTAGCTTTTCACCTTTGCTTTCACTGAACAGCGAATCCTCCAACGGGATTTAATTCCCTAGGGAAATTTCTGCTCAACTGAGCGCTTATCTCCCTCCACTGAGGAGGTATGACGGAAGCACTGGCCTTTTTGACGTGCATTAATCCCCTGGGAGGCAGTGCTCACACAGGTTGCAGCTCATCATGTCGATCGCGAGTTGTTTCTTTCTGTCTTAAAAAAATCCATCGCTATTTAAAACTGGAAAATCCATCTGATGTCTAAGATCGATAAGCCAGAGTCTTTGATGAATGACAATCCGACAGCAATGTTTGCCTGACTAAAACTCCTCATCATTATTAACTTCTCAAGTATTGGTTTGCGAATCTCATACTAACTATTTCATCCTTAAATCTATCTTGCCTTTGAGTCTTCCATTTATCTTCTTCAGTCTTGCCTCCTCTATTCCCATTCTCCCCTTGAGTCTCACCCTCTCTTCCCATTCTCCCCTTCAGTCTCACCCTCTCTTCCCATTCTCCCCTTCAGTCTCACCTCCTCGCTTCCCATTCTCCCCTTCAGTCTGACCTCCTCTCTTCCCATTCTCCCCTTGAGGCTCACCTCCTCTCTTCCCATTC